>JADBJO010000208.1:749222-821722 GCA_016801955.1 Conus betulinus
GGCCAGCTGTGACAGCCAATTCCTTGTGCTCGTGACGCCAATGGAGGGCAGAGGCGGAGGCAGGGGGAGGACAGAGTTTACCAGCAACACTTCAGTTGACCTGAATGTTGCTTAGTTTTCGTTAAATATTTACGAAGTTTGCTCTTGATGTGAGTTTCTTCTGTGTTCTGTTTTGTTGTTGTTGTTGTTGTTGTTTTGTTGTTTTTCACTGGTCCTGTCTTACTCCTTTGCCAACAAAAGTTGCACGCTCACATAAGTCAGCGTGGTTACAGCATTCGGTGCACAGTGCATCGACGGCCTCTCAAAACTGTGACTTCGAATACAGTAAGGTGGATGGAAAAGATTCACAAATAATTTGATAAAGTTGTTAAGGAGAGAGAGAGAGAGAGGGGGGGGGGGGAAGCTAGGGGTGCGGTGGGACAGGGATAGTAAGAGCCGGAAAAGTCAGGGAAATACAGTAAAGTAGGCAGGAATAAAGGAGATGTTGGGAAAGGTTTAGAACTATGAACGATATAAATCAAGGTAACGAAAACGGGGAAAATGAAAGTATCAGACAGCCAACCAAACAGAGACAGTCAGAGAGACAGAGAGAGACATAGAGAGAGAGAGGGAGTATAATAAACATAGAAGCCTCTTTAACAACTGCAATGCTGTTGGTCTCTTGTCGGGTGAGAAGAATTTTTTTTTAGAAAAGGAAAGAAAGAAGAAAGAAAGCAGATTCAGCAGCAACAAAAGACAGATAGATGAATACAGTCATGCAAGAGTAGACAAGCACACTGACCGAGCAGTCCTTAATCTAGCGGCACTAAACAACGAACAAACAAACAACAACAATAACATCAACAAAACATTAGTGCTATCGACACGAAGCACTTTAAACTCAATGGATTGACGTATAAGACTAACGACCGTAGTGTTAATGGTACACAGATCTATAGGCATATAGCGCTAATGGTATGCAGATCTATTGGCATATAGCGCTAATGGTATGTAGATCTATTGGCATATAGCGCTAATGGTATGTAGATCTATTGGCATATAGCGCTAATGGTATGCAGATCTATTGGCATATAGCGCTAATGGTATGTAGATCTATTGGCATATAGCGCTAATGGTATGTAGATCTCTCGGCATATAGCGCTAATGGTATGTAGATCTATTTGCATATAGTGCTAATTGGTATGTAGATCTGTTGGCGCTAATGGTATGTATATCTATATGGCATATAGCGCTAATGGTGTGCAGATCTACGGGCAGATAGTGCTAATAGTATGCAGATCTATAGGCATATAGCGCTAATGGTATGTAGATCTACAGGCATATAGTGCTAATGGTATGCAGATCTATAGGCATGTAGCGCTAATGGTACGCAGATCTATAGGCATACAGTGTTAATGGTATGCAGATCTATAGGCATATAGCGCTAATGGTATGTAGATCTATAGGCATATAGTGCTAATAATACGCAGATCTATAGGCACGTAGCGCTAATGATACGCAGATCTATAGGCATATAATGCTAATGGTACGCAGATCTATAGGCATATAATGCTAATGGTACGCAGATCTATAGGCATATAATGCTAATGATACGCAGATCTATAGGCATACAGTGCTAATGGTACGCAGATCTATAGGCATACAGTGCTAATGGTACGCAGATCTATAGGCATGTAGCGCGAACGATTGGCCTGTCGACACACACCGGACAAAGAAACGACATGGCTGGCTGGCAGGTTCATGGCATTAAAAAAACAAACAAGCAAACAAACAAACCAAAAACCATTAGCAACCATCAAGCTGATACATTTTGCTATCTAGTTCGACTTCAAAATGCGCTTTGATAACAATTTCATGCTGCATTTTGTTCTCACCTACTTGAACAGTTCAGTCTAGTCCTGTTTCCTGTGGGAATGGCATGAAAAAAGAGCGAGATATCATTTCTCAGGCAGACAGACTGGCGGTCTATTTGAGGTGAGTGAGAGCCATTCAGTCGAAGACGTCCGATAGTCCGAAGATCATAGGGCAATAACCCAGTCAGTTTCAGAGGGACCAGACCATTCCGTCACATAGTCTTTGAGTTGTGTCAGTACGTACGAACATTCCCTTTACGCTTCAGCAAATCTGGTAAGCGAGAAGGCTGGCACCCTCTCTACTTTCTCTGCTGGCACCTAGAGGAAGAGGATGCAGACGGTAAAGAATCGACATGGCACACACTGGCCAAGCTTCTAGTTTCAATCACAAGCGTGTGCATTAGTTTGCGTTTGCAGTTATGCACGTGTATTTGTATGCATGTATCTGTGCATGCACATACATGAGAGTGTGCAAATGGGTGGTAGTGCGTCTGTGTGTCGAGTGTGCATAAGGATGCTACTGTGTGTGTGTGTGTGTGTGTGTGTGTGTGTGTGTGTGTGCATGCATGTGCGTGTGTGTGTGTGAGAGAGTGTGAGCGCACGCGCGCGTGCGTGTGTGTATATGTGTGTGTGTTAGTATTATATGCATATAAATACAGTACACAAATTACACGTGCATGCATGCGCACAGAATACACACAGAGGTAACGCCTGCACAGATTCACACACACACACACACACACTCGTTTTGCTTTCCAGCATCGGAGAAAAAACGCGGGAAATAAGACACGCCCACACACAGATCAGCGGCGGGCCTGAGGTCGCAGCTGTGACTGGTCTGAGAGCTCCAAGGTGTGCTGGGGAACAAACCGCCTGCAAAGCGACCACCAGCCGGAAGCACCGCCATGCCGTAGCCAGAAGTGTGAAAACATCCCGGCTTTCGTTCCTGTCTTTAAACTCGCCGTCCCGACCTGCAACCAGCTGCGAGGGTAGAAACATCCACTATATTTAGAAATAGAGTGCACGATCAGCTGACAACAGACAGTCGTCCCAGTGGACAGAGAAAAAGAGGTTTGGAAAAAGGGAACACACGAGGTTATCTGTCCCTGCCAAACTGGTCCAGCCAGACACCGGCCCCTGCCAGACAACTGCATGTAATTCAGTATGAAGGAAACCTGAAACGAGACAGGGAACAGTAAACAGTAAATATACAGGTCAGAGTTCGGGGTCACAGGAAAGGCCAAGTAGTAACAACCAAGTTTGAGCAGATGTTAAAAAAAAAAAAAAAAAAAGGGGGGGGGGGGGGGGGGGGGGGTTAATGTAAAAAAGGCGATTTTATCCTGGATTTGGGGGTCAGTAAATTAGTTAAATGCCATACGTCAGCAAAAATAGCAGAATGATGCATAACTTGTGGACTCGGTGTTCTAAGCCATTGCTAGGGCACTAGGATTTAGAAATGAGAAGCCCAGCAGGCGACAGGAAAATGAAGGGTCATGTGGATCGTGCTTCCATAGAAAAAGGAACAGTCATGAGACTACACACTCACCGTCAGCTGTGAGTGTGGCATAGCAGTGGACGCCAGGGGAGAGGTGGCAGCTCTTCTTTGAGGGACACTGATGTGAGAGGTCTGTGTTGGGCAGCTCAGTCAACCTTCCAGCCATATGGGTGACAACAGGTCTAAGCCTATGTCGCCATGGGATGGCTCCTGGAGATGTGGGGCGATTGGCATGGAGCGCTGCCTGACTGCGATCACCGTGGCCTGGGTAACCATGTTCTGAGCAGACATGGGTCACTCCTTATGGGGTTGAGCTGAAAAATTGCCCTCTCGGCCTCAATCTGCGAGTACCTGCCGATTATTAGGGACTCTTGCAGCGCTCCAGCGACTTTCGTCCTGCTCCCTCCTTGAGGCGGCCTCACGCGGCACAGGACCATCGCCACCCGAGCATGAAGAAGGCCGCCCGGTGGTCCTGAAGACAGCCTCTAGTTTGGGGAAAGGGGGCAACATACACCGACGGCCATCGTCGGTCGACCAACACCAAAATTGAACCAACGTTCAAGAGGAACAAGAGCTCAGAGAGACAGAAACACGACGACCTCACATGAAACCGCCCACTACTGCCGGCGACAGCAGTTGCCACTAATGATGCAGACCTATGTCTGAAGTATTGTAGTCCTTAAAGGGCCTCAGGCCGATAGGACGTTAAACTCACCCTCAACGCCAACGCCAAGACCTGCCTCAGTTCGCTGCGAGTGTGGCATGGCAGCGGACGCCGAGGGAGAGGTGGCAGCTCTCTTTGAAGGACACTGTTGTGAGTGGTCAATGTCAGGCGGTGCAGCGATCCTTCCAGACATGGGGCACTCCTTATGGGGTTGGGCTGACGGCGGGTCTATCCTGTGTCGCCGGGGGACGGCTCCTGGAGATGAGGGGCGATCGACGATGGAGCGCTGTCTGACTGCGATTACCGTTCCTGGGATACTGTGTTCTAAGCCTTGCAGACATGGGGGCACTCCTTATGCGGTTGGGCTGAAAAATTGCCCTCTCGGGCCGCTGTCTGCATGTTCCCGCCGAACATTAGGGACTCGTGCAGCGCTCCAGCGACTTTCGTCGAGCTCCGTCCTTGAGGCATCCTCACGCGGCACAGGACCATCGCCACCTGAGCATGAAGAAGGCCGCCCACGGGTCCTTCATAGCCTTAGATTGGGGAAAGGAGTCGAAATACACAGAGCCATCGTCAGCCGACCAACAACCGAAATTGAACCGAAGTTTAAGAGAGAACGGACACGGACACGGAAACTTTAATCACGATTAGGCCATGCCCCCCATGTAGGGGTGCATAGATACAAACATTTGTCCAATCTGGCATTCATAAACAATGACATCGTTCGTAACACACTTAGCAGTAATGTTAAGAAATGAGACTAGAACGTAGCTTAAAAGCCTTATAAATATAGACTGGCAAATTGTTCACTGTTCTCTCTAGTGTGCACGTCATGAGCAATACTAAATTTAAACTGACTTGGAGTGTTATAGTATTTCGACGGTATGTATTGTGCTCTTAAGTCATGTAGAACAGGACAGCATAAAACAAAATGCATCTAATTATCTTTCTCTTTTTGACAAAGTGCACATATTAAATCGTTTTTACTGTGTTTTCTATAATGATTATGATGTACTGCAATTTCGGAAATGCCAAGCCTAAATCTTATCAAATAAAACGTTAAATGTCTGTCTAAATTGACTAACAAATACGTTTTAACATCAGGGACAGTGCAGAAGGTTCTGTACACACTAAACCTGTCACTGTTATTGATATGATAATTCCAATCTTGCCATCTGCGACAAATTAACCTTTCCCTGAAAGCTTTTAGAAACTCGCTAGTCCCTTCCACGCTTTGATTCAGCCATACATATCCAAATCCAAACATGTACAGTTTACAGCGAATATTTGAAGCCCAGTTTTACTTATCACGCAGATCCAAGTCAAAAAGCATTCTATAGGCCTTGTAGGGTAGTCTATATTCGTCCATTCTCGTCAATTTTAGCCAAAACTTAACACATTTTACAGTTGAGTTTATGTAAATAGGATAGCGGTTCGTTTCCCCAATCGCCATGTCATTAGGTGTTCGCATTTCTACGCCTAAGAACCTTTTAACAGCAAACAAATGTACCTTTTCGCAATGGATTGCTGCATTGTCGAGTCCCCATAGCTCTGCACCATATAAACAATAGATTGAACTTGTGAGTCAAATAACTTTAAAAGGAAGAGAATAAGAATAACACTTCAATGTACATAACTTTTGCAAAATGCAAAATAACGCGTTTTTTTGTTTTGTTTTTTGTTTTTTTTTTTTGTTTTTGCTCTGCTACTGAGATCACGACATGCAGCAACGAAACTTAACTTTGTTGAAAAATGAATTCCTAAGTATTTGTAAACATTCACAACTGGCATAACAATCCCCTTACATGTCCACCTTTCTCTTGCAGCTAAATGCCTTCCCTTTTCTGAATACAACTATATTGCTTTTAGCCATATTGACCTTCAACTGCAGAGTAGTAGCTGCACGTTGAAGACTGTTGATCCGCGGTTGTAAACCAATGACAGTCTCAGAGAGTAAAGCAACGTCATCAGCAAAGTAATATAAAACAATTCAAGACACTCAGACGTAAACATTGCACCATGTCTTCCACCCTTTATCACCTCTAATGCTAGTTCATTGATAAATAAAAAAAAAATACAGGGCTGCAGGCGTCTCCTTGTTTCACTCCACGGGCGCAATTAATGAAATCTGTTACACTACTTCCGCATTTAATTCTGGCTTTGACATTGTCATACATATTACAAATACACCTAAATATCTTTTCCTTTGATGCCATTTTTCAATATGATGGGCCATAGCAAGTGTCTTTCAACAGAATCAAAAGCCTTTCAAAATCAATGAAGGCTACATACAATTGATTGATTAAAACAAACTGTTTTTGTACGAATGCCAACAATTTAAACTGTGGAATAACATTTTTTAAATCCTGCTTGATGTTCACCTGTCAAATTATGTTCTTTTATCTATTCCTGCAATCTGTTATTAATAATTGTGCTGTAAATTTTACTGCTCGTGTCACACAGTGAAATGCCTCTATAATTGTTTGGGATTATTATTAACGTCCCCCTTCTTAAACAAAGGTTGAACAATGGAGTTTGTCCAGTTGTCTGGAAGCACGCCTTTATCAAACAACGTATTAAAAAGCTTTAAAAAAATTTTTTTTTTAAGTCAACAACTCGGTCCCCACCATACTTCAACAACTCACCAATAATTTCATGGTCCGGCAGCCTTCCCGTTCTTTAACTTGTTTACAGCTAGCAAGACTTCTTCCCTTGATATTTGACGGTTTATTGAAACTATCCTCCTCCTCATCGATATCATTGCCATTTTCAGCTTAGTTTGTTACATCTGTTACATCTGTTGTAACTTCTAATTCAAGTAAATCTTTAAAATGTTTGAACCAGTCATCGACTGTTAAAGTGTTTTGAACATGTTTTCTTTTAAAAGATATTTTATGCACAGTTTTCCAAAATTTCTCTCTGATTGTTTACTGATGAAATAAGCCTATCTAGTAACATATCGGAACCAGACTCAGAGAGAGAATTACTCGCCCACTTCTGCCTGCGACAACAGATGCCACAGAAGTTGCAGACCTACGTCTGCAAGTGCACCGTGTTCTTAAGGGTGTCTGGCCAATAGGACGTAAATCTCATCCCTGAATGAACAAAAAGACCTGCCTTAGAGTCAGGATGGTACGGGTCAAGGGATGGGACTGTGCGATGAATATGTTGTGAGAAAAGCCGGGTGCAGCTTTGAGCGTGATTTAGAAAATATAGTGTTTCAGGCTAAACTGTGACCTTGGATTCGGACTTGTAAATAACAAACTTGTAGGGCAACTCTTGTTCCCATGGTGAAATACTTATAGGCGCATAACTCCAAACGAATGTTGCTTACGACGCCAAATCATCCAGCAGAAAGGACAACACAGAGCACACAGAACAAACAATTAGACATACCCCAAAAAGGATGCAGACTCAATGGCAATGTCTGCCCATAATTTTTTTTAAAAGTAGCAGCTGGGTGAAAGTTTGGACACGATGTCCAGAAGAAAACTATTGAAAGGGAACCGATGTAGAAGTCGGGCTTGTCTAGGCTGCCTTGAGGTAACCTACAAAACACACATTACACAGAATGCATACTTATATGTATAATCCATGCATTTATGTCTCTACTCAGGAGAGAAATACATCAATCAACAAGGCACCGGTAAGACTGAATTTAGAGACAAATGAAAACATGAAACATGCTCTTGTATTAGAGAAACATGTGCGCGCGTATGTATGTATGTATGAGAGAGAGAGAGAGGGGGGGGGGGGGGGGGGGAGGGAGGGAGGGAGAAAGGGAGGGACAGACAGAACGACAGAAATAGAGGTAGAGAGGCAAAGTAAGAAAGTGAAATGACAGAATAATAAAGAGCGAGACTGTTAAAGACACACAGGGTCAGTGACTTACAGCTTCAGACCCAGAGAGAAAAGAGAGAGAGGAGGGGAGGGGGGGGGGGGGAGTCGTGTGTAGTTGTTTGAAAGCGAAGTAGCTGTGCGCACGTGTGTGCATGCTTGTTCAACGCCATCTGTAAAATATGAATGCAGCTGCCGCGTTATGCCGACAACGGAGACAGAAAGGCTTGACACTTGACGCTTTCTGCCGCGACGGCAGCAAAGAGTGGAAGCTACCACAACTTTTTGCATCACAAATCTGCATTTCATCTTTTTTTTTTTTTTTCTTTTTACAGTATTACCGTTATACCCCTTTTGTTCTCTTGAAAACATGTGGCTTAAATCTTTCTCTTTGTTTTTCTTCCTGTAACTATCCCTGTTTCCCTGTGTATCGAACACACTGGTTCTGCCTCGTCATGTGCACCACACCCAAGCACGGCAGCGAGGACACGACAGGCTCGGTTCAGTGAAGCTGTTACAAAAGCCTTTCTAAGGAAGAGAAGCGTAGCGCCTAGGCGGGTGACAATGGCGCCCCGTGCGTTCAACGAAAAGAGTAATTACATCAACATTGAATCATGCCCAGGTCAACGAAAGTGTGCCAGACTACATTTCACAGCATTCATTTTTATAGCTTTCTGTGGAAACGGCAATCATGGACGGGCCAAGAGCCACCTACGAATCAGTAATAAAGTTGCTCACGTTAGCTGGAAACGGAGGTAATCAATCACAGAGAGAGAGAGAGAGATGACGTATTCATGCACGCCGTTGACCCGTTCTGTGATATTTGTGGAAGACGCGAGGGCGCGCGCACGCGCGCGTATGTATGTTTGTATGTCTTTTATGTCACGATGGGTAACGATCTCCTGAGGAGAAGCCGTCTGTTCAGGTCCTGATCCCTGACAGTGTGAAGAGACACGAGTGACTTCCCTTGTCACCTGCCGGCAGTTAATGAGGTCACAACAACCATTTAATTGAATTCAGCTCTAGTAGAGCCATTCTACAAGACTTAATTCTAAACACCGATGAGTTTTATGTTTTTCGAAAAGTCACTTAGTCTGAACTTTGCAGCTAACTTAGAAATAAACGGAAGGTAAGATAAGGTAATGTTGCTTATACTAGCCCAGCCGACCACATCAGGGCTGTTACCACGTTAAAATCAACTCACAAGTCATCTTTAAAAAACAACAACTTTCACACATCTCTTTTAAAATGACATCCTCTAGAAACTAAACAGAAACTTCGTTAAAAATCTTTCTTCCGCGAATCTTAAATCAGATGAAAAATGTTAATCTCTCTCAAAAACCCAAAGATCACGTCAGGCGGGACATCTCTGAACAGGATTTTTCATCGACTCTGCTGTAAAATGTTTGTGTCTCATATCGTGCAAGTCCCAACACTCTAAAAGAATATGTTTAATTGTGAGTGGCACATGACATGGAATACACCACGGAGCTTCTTCACTCTTTAAAAGGTGTGAATGGGTAAAATACGAATGGCCGGTGTGCAGCCGGCACAGAAAATAAACGGAAACTAACAACTAAGAAGTGAAACGTTTGCGTCAATAGATGCATATCAAAACAGATTTTTGATCGCCGATCTTCTGTGAACAATACAAACTATCTTTAAAGATGCTCAGAAGACTTGGAAATAGAACACACACACACACACACACACACACACGGAGCTAAAAACCTTCAACGTTTCGGTCATAGACCGTCTTCAGGACCTGTGACATAAACGAAAGACAAATACATACGTGTTATAGGCATGACGTATGCAAACATATACGTAAATGGACGAATACGTTTTAAAGGCGTGTGTGCGCGCGCGCGCGCGCGCCTTGGTGCGTGCGTGAGTGTGCGCGCCGGGGTGTGTGTGTGTGTGTGTGTGTGTGTGTGTGATGGGGAAAAGGAAAAAGAGAGGCAGAGAGAGGAAAAAGGCAAAACAGAAATAGAGCTAGAGAAAAAGAAAGGGAGAGAGTGGTAGAGGAGTCTGATGGTTGGAAGGGGGCGCTTGAGGGTGTGTAAAAGAAAGGGAGAGAGTGGTAGAGGAAAAGTCTTATGTTTGGAAGGGAGCGCTTGAGTGTGTATGAGGACACAATAAAAAAAAAAAAAAAAAAAAAAAAAAAAAAAAAAGAAAAGAAAAGAAAAAAAGAAACACACACACAAAGAAAACCCGTGTGAGTGAGGGGTGTGTGTGTGGGGGATGAGGGTTGGGTGGAAACTCTTATAAAAAGATAGGTGCATAAGGATTGTCCATGTGTCTACGAGTATGCGTACCTGGATGGTGGAGATGGTGTTTGGGGTGTATATATTATGCTCTACATTTTATGCTATAAATATGCTGTATATGTACATGGGGTGTGAATGTAAAGATGGTGGGATGAGGAAATTGGGGGAGGGGTGTAGAGAGAAAGGGATGGAGGAGAGGTTGGGGGGAAGGAAGCGAGGTCAAAGAGCTGGAATGATTCAAACTAACAAAGTCAGAAGTGGGAGGTGAGTCCATCAAGGATTGTGGTGCCAAGGCGAGAGATGATCCTGAACTCCATGAATTTTCCTTCTGGAGCTGAGGAGTGGTTTTGCCAAACAGCAGTGACGGAAATATGGGTTTTGCTGTGGCAATCGGCATTGAATGAATCCCTACTGGCGTTGGATGAGACGACGACTGGATGGCTCTGAGGTCCTCCAAAAAGCGTTCGTTGAGGGTACGATATGTTTCCCCAATGCACAACTTCGAGCATTTTGAAGATAAACGGGTGTAAAAGGAATTGTTATCAGCTGTTATCAAATGAGATTGATTCATTGATTCATTACTATCATTTCCCCATAGCAACATCGGTATTTAACCTGTGGACCAATCGGAGTTAGATCTGGAAAAGAACACTGACAACCAACATGCACCGGAAATTCCGTTGCGTTTTTCTTCTTTCTTTTTTTTTCTTTTTTTCTTTTCAACGGGCATTCGGAGATCTGACTGCTGACTGCTGATCCAGCGAAGCTGATCATAAGCTTAGATAAATGACATGACTGCTGACTGCTGATCCAGCGAAGCCTGATCATAAGCTGAGATAAATGACGTGACTGCTGACTGCTGATCCAGCGAAGCCTGATCATAAGCTGAGATAAATGACGTGACTGCTGACTGCTGATCCGGCGAAGCCTGATCATAAGCTGAGATAAATGACGTGACTGCTGACTGCTGATCCGGCGAAGCCTGATCATAAGCTGAGATAAATGACGTGACTGCTGACTGCTGATCCGGCGAAGCCTGATCATAAGCTGAGATAAATGACGTGACTGCTGACTGCTGATCCGGCGAAGCCTGATCATAAGCTGAGATAAATGACGTGACTGCTGACTGCTGATCCGGCGAAGCCTGATCATAAGCTGAGATAAATGACGTGACTGCTGACTGCTGATCCGGCGAAGCCTGATCATAAGCTGAGATAAATGACGTGACTGCTGACTGCTGATCCGGCGAAGCCTGATCATAAGCTGAGATAAATGACGTGACTGCTGACTGCTGATCTGGCGAAGCCTGATCATAAGCTGAGATAAATGACGTGACTGCTGACTGCTGATCCGGCGAAGCCTGATCATAAGCTGAGATAAAATGACGTGACTGCTGACGGCTGATCTGGCGAAGCCTGATCATAAGCTGAGATAAATGACGTGACTGCTGACTGCTGATCCGGCGAAGCCCTGATCATAAGCTGAGATAAATGACGTGACTGCTGACTGCTGATTCGGCGAAACCTGATCGTAGGCTGAGATCAATGACAATTATTGTGAAGGATTGGCTGCATATGAATTGATTTCCTTCGTGCGCCAGATGACAATCGATTTGTTTTTGACGCAGAAAGGTGTGATAGTTCTGACTAGGCCTTATAGAAAGAAGTGCAAGAAGTTGTAGCCAGCTTCAATGACTGTGGGACGACTCACAATGACAGTGGGACTGACAATGACAGTGGGGACGACTGACGATGTACCTAAGGATAGATATGTGCAGCTGGAGTTCGAATTCGAAGTAATTCACAGAATTTTGTGCAGAGTGCATTGTTCTTACTCTGTGTGATTACTTGGACTTGCCTCATACATGGCGAGCTGTCTGATCCGTCCTGTCCGTGAGGGAGCCACATCTGTAATGGCATCTCATCAGAGGGTGGCTGACTGTCAGCCCTGGTCCCAGCCTAATCTGTTGGGGCGCCAACTTCCTGGTACGGGCGTTCCTGTTATTGACGCCCCTATGTACTGTCCTGCTCCCCAAGGTCATGGTCATGTGTAGGCCTATAGTAAAAAAAACATCTGCTCTGAATTTGAAGAAACCGACCGTATGATACGAGTTCATCTGAAGCTGACCGTGAAGAATTCCCTAAGGACTGTGTTGTGCCGGAGAAACTCATGACTGTGAGAAACAGATCCTGAAATATTTGTGCCGTGAAACGTTTCTTCTGAGGAATTGTTCGAAAAATAATCTTGAATGAAGAACTCGGAAAGAAATATCATTTTCCCCCTTTTTTTCTTGCACAACGAACAATGATCATTCGTTTGAAAGATACAACTTTATGAGTATAGTGGTTCTTTTGGACCATCCAAGAGTTTCAGATAAGAGGGTCTCGCAGAGCCGTACATAACACAATACAATCCAGTTGAGAAGTAAGTCTGGCAATGGATAATACAGTGAAACAAAATGGCCGAATGTTCCTGGAAGAGAATTCTACATGCAACGTCAAAAACCTTCCAGTCTAAAAGCGAAGACAGAAGCAGTAACACAAGCGCTTAAAAGCATTCATTTACAAGCGCAGAAAGTGGCTACACATCAAAAAAAGAAGAAGTTGCCGCGCATCAAGAGAGGACGTGACCGCATGTGAAGCTGCAATGAAGGGCAGTAACCAGCGCCAGCGAAAGAACGAGGATCAAGCCGATCCATGCTGCGCCTTTTCTATGGCAGAGACAGATGAGTAAACACCGGTCAGCTGAGATCATGGACTCGGTAACTTTCAGGGTCCCTGTCTCATCTATTGCAACCTTCAGGATCCCTGTCTCATCTACTGCAGCTTTCAGGGTCCCTGTCTCATCTAGTGCAAATTTCAGGGTCCCTATCTCATCTATTACAACTTTCAGGATCCCTGTCTCATCTACTGCAGCTTTCAGGATCCCTGTCTCATCTGTTGCAACTTTCAGGGTCCCTGTCTCATCTAGTGCAACTTTCAGGATCCCTGTCTCATCAGGGTCCCTGTCTCATCTCTGCGCCTGCAACTTTCAGGGTCCCTGTCTCATTTATTGCAGCTTTCAGGGTTCCTGTCTCATCTGCTGCATCTGTTGCACTTTCAGGGTCAGGGTCCCTGTCTCATCTACTGCAACTTTCAGGGGGTCCCTGTCTCATCTGTTGCAACTTTCAGGGTCCCTGTCTCATCTACTGCAACTTTCAGGATCCCTGTCTCATCTACTGCAAATGCATGACTGCAAATGCAGCTATAGAGCCTGAGGATGGGGTGGGGGTCTGCACTAGCGATGTGACGTGTGTGTGTGTGTGTGTGTGTGTGTGTGTGTGTGTGTGTGTGTGTGTGTATCTATTCTTAATAGATGTCCTAAAAGTGATGTGTTTTTGGGGGTGAGGGAGGCAGGGATAGGGAGTGTAGAGAGGAAGGGCGAAGAAGATGATGGACGGAGAGGTTAAGGTGGGGATGGGGGCCTGCTCCCAGCCCCCTCCGTTGTCTGCTGTGACAAAAATACTTTTTGAGGATTGGGTAGCGTCACAGCTCGGCTTGTACTGTCGATCCGTTGATTTCTAAACGCCCAGAACACAATGGCTGTATCAGTGACTAGCTGATCGTATGGCGTTTCTGTGTACATGCGTACAGCATCTTGCACAGATATCTGTACGGCAGAGAGAGGGAGTCCTTTTTAAGTGTTTGTTTCTTTACATACATTTTTCCTAATTATGATTTCAAATAAATGTCCATACTCCACATATATTTCCCTGCATAGACTGCCCTCACACTCGCATGTGCAGGCTTAATGTGCTCATATATATATACAGGCGTACATATATCTACACACACACACACACACACACACACACACACACACACACACACACACACACACAGGCCTTGTGGTAGTGCAGGTCATGTGATCCAGGGCCTGACTGGCTCACTGGGTTCACCCGCAGGTCAGGCATCTGCTACCTATTGTCCACAAAAACTTCCCACCTCTGCCCTACCTGTTCATTTACTTATCTATCAGGCATCTGCTACCCGTTGTCCACAAGACCTTCTTCCCAACTCTGCCCGCCTTGTTCATTGACCTGTCCAGCTGTAAGCCCTGTCCACTGTGGCGTCATGGCTGAGCAAATGGAGTGAAGTGTCCTTGGACAAGCCCAAGCGCAGTGACGCCCCATTGAGGAAACTGACATCACACCCGACGATGAGCTGAAATAAAATAAATGTGGAATGTGGTGATGATGATGAAGGGGGAAGACCAGGATGACAGAGCTCGCAAAACAGTTTAATACTTGTGCCTGTGCAGGTGGCTGGGTTCTAAACAAGCTCTCTGGATCAGCGCTGCATCTAAAGAGACTGGTTGAGAGCTAAGCAGACCATCAAGACAGCAAGAAATAATACAGTGACGAAAAGACAAATTCTGTTCAATGAAATATTACCATATTTGGCCAACTATGCAAAGGGACAGCAGTCTCCACAACGCATCTCAGCGTCGGATGAGGAAGGATGAGGATGGGGAATGAATGGAGGTGGGGGTGGGGGCAGGATTTCTAGATCCCTACACCCTCACCCCTACGCCGGGCTGCCAAAAATGGCATTTTCAGCAAGTTACCTCATGTAGCCCACCAAAGGACCTCAGACTCCCCTTCAGAACTGCCTCCTTCACATAGAACTGATCCGGCTTGGCAGTCAGCGAGGAAAGATTTCCTTATCTCAACACGACCTCACAAGTGAGATTAAAAAGAACTCTTGAAAGTCACTGTAAAACAATGGCTGTTACGTTTGCTTGTTATTCTCCATGTATAACAGTAGCATGGCGTCCTTAGCAGAAAAAACCCTTACTCTCTCTTTATTCATGTTCCTTGCATACTTTGCATTTGTTTGCAGCTCCTTTCCCCTCATCCCTATCTGTGTTACTAAACATAACCTCTTCTTATTCGTGCTGCTCTCTCTCTCTCTCTCTCTCTCTCTCTCTCTCTCTCTCTCTCTCTCTCTGGTTTATCATCTCCCATCTCTTAGAAAGTTGAAACTGTTTACACTTACCAAGTTGACAGTCTCTTTTGCAGGATTTGATCAAATGATACGAACGGTACCCGGTAGACCTTGATCCAATTGTTACTCACATTGTGGGTCCCCGCTGAGATCAAGCCGAGAGAGATGGAATGCAGTCCGTACCATGATCAAGACGTGGGAACAAAGCCGACAGCGGGCGTTGTGCGCTGATCACGACACGAATGTAATCTCCGTTTCCATGGTTACTCCAAGAGGCTTCTGAGAAAGACAGAGCTGGAAATCGGAAACCAATTTCTGCCTGCCTGCCTGCCTGTCTGTTTAGGTCTGTCTCTTCCACCTACACCGTTGCTGCTTCGCTTCTCTCTTTTCTGCGTCTAAAAATCAATGCGTGTTGCCAACAAAAAGAGGGAAATCACTCCCGCAATGTAGGGCTCGTACGCGCTTTTACCTTAAAAAAAAGGTAAAAAAACATGTACTTATATTTTTTAACCAAAGACAGGGCTTTGTTGCATTCAAATATTGCATATTGTCGAATCTTAGGAATGAAGGAGTTGAGCATGTTGATGTCATTAAGAAAATCATATATCTCACGATCCAGACCTGAAATGGGCATTTTTTTTTGTTGTTTGTTTGTTTTTTCTTGTTTTTTTGTTTTTCAGTTTCATTTAGGTGTCACTGCGCACAAGGTAATCCATGTATGTTACATCACATCTGCTTGGCCACGAGGCCACAAGATACAGGGGCCATAGCAATATCGGTGTTTAACATTGCAGGACTTGCTTCGAAACTCTCTCTCTCTTTCTCTCTCTCTCTGTCTGTCTGTCTCTCTCTCTCTCTCTCTCTCTCTCTCTCTCTCTCTCTCTGTCTGTCTTCCTCCCTCACCCTCTCTCACTCAATCGCTCTCACTCTCTATCTCTTTTCTTCCCTCCTTCCCACCTCCCCCCCCCCTCTCTCTCTCTCTCTCTCTCTCTCTCCCTCTTTTCTCCTCCCTTCCTCCCTCACTATGTCTCTCTCTGTCTCTCTCTTGCCCCCTTTCTTCCTCTCTCTCGGTTTCTCCGTTTGTCTGTCTGTCTGCATGTCTGTCTGCCTCCTCTCTCTCTCTCTCTCTCTCTCTCTCTCTCTCTCTCTCTCCTCTCTCTCTCTCTCTCTCTCTCTCTCTCTCTCTCTCTCTCTCTCTCTCCACACGCCACTGTAGATAGTGATACACTTAGCTCCCCTGAAATTCAGCAGAGTTGGAACGGCGATCAGTGTTCTGAATGTAGACATGAGCGAAGCTATGCGCATATTCAACAGCTGCTTGAAAGATGCAGCGAAGTGCGTGAAAAAGAATTGATATAATAGCAATGATGATGACTGGAATGATATGGAGTATCAGTCTGGTAAAAGAGAAGCCCGTAACTTGTTAAACAGATACCGTTGCACTTTAGTTCCACCACATCATGTTTCTTACTGTAATGGCAGACGTGTCTATAAACAGCTTTTGAAAACAATACGTAAACAGTTTTATCCGTGCTTTGTTAGAAAAATTGTTATCCTTTGTAAGTAACCAGAAGGAATTTTGGAATTCAATGCGTAGATTCACAATAAAAGTAAACAACCTTTCTAACAACATTAGTTCAGAAACTGATTTCAGCAATTTGAGAAATTTTCAGGAATTCCTTGAAAAAGAATAGAAATCGGTAATTTTATGTATGATGAAGGCGGCAGTGATGACAATGGTAACAATAATACCAGTGACCATACATTAAAGCGTCCAGTTCCAGGGGATAAGATTCTGCTGGCTCTAAAGAAATTCTATCAGGCAAGTTTGATCTCTTCAGCGCAAAGTAGGTGTTGAATGTTGAATGGTTTTCATTCAACACCTACCTTGCTCTGAAGAGATCAAGCTAAGAGACAAACTCGTTTCATTTTCATTGTCCTCTTTGTTTTTGTCTTGCCTGAAGAAGATCTTAGAGGTCGAAACGCGTCACGTTTTGTCTTGTGACTCGTTTGTCCACGTTTCTCTTGGCGGTTCGCTAACATTTATTAAGATTTGTTTAGATTTCCGCCTGCTGTCGTCTCGCTTTGCAACTAAAATTGAATGAATACGGATTTGGTTTTGTTAGGGAGAATCAGGGTGTCGGTGATACAAATGCTTTTTTTTGTGAGATAAGACTTTGAATCTCGCAGGGACCCCAGTGTATACTGCAGACGTGTGTGTGCTCTGGGTGTGTTCACCAGTGGGGTGATGCAGGCGTGTGAATTGGAGAGTCCAAAGATGCGAGTGTGCGAGCCTTGGTGTGTGAGTGTGTGTGAGTGAGCGTGTGTGTGTGTGTGTGTGAGCGCATGCGCGTGGTGTGAGTGTAAGGGGGGTGTTGTTGTTCTTATTGCTATGTGTGTGTTTCGCGCGCGCACGCGTGTGTGTTGTTGATGTTATTGTCCTTCTTGTTATTGTTCTAGTTCCTAAGTTATCTTCTGAACATTCATTTCCTACAAAGGCGCACACAGTCACACACACACACACACACACACACACACACACACACACACACACACACACACACACATATGCACGCACACACACATATACACTGTCCATCGGATCCGATGATGACATTTACGTTCTGCAGCTCATCGATGCACACGAAGGTGGCTCTGCAGTCCTAGCCTGGAGGTGCAGAGTCTTGAGAAGTCCGTTGTTGTGATCACTGCTGATGCAGCCCTGTGTCGCTTTTCTCTGGCATCAGTGAGCTTCTGGCGTCGTGCTTCTTCGTAGTTTGCAGCAGCTTTGTTGACTGAGACTCTCCATTTTGGTCTGTCCATAGCACGCTCCTCCAGTTCTCTCGGCTTGACGTGACACCACTGGATGTTGCTTTCACAGTGTCTTTGTATCGCAGCTTTGGGCGGCCTTGGTTTCTCTTGCCGAGCTGTAGCTCACCATACATCATCAGGTCTTGGCATCCTAAACTCCTCCATACGGATGACATGCCCCACCCATCGAAGTTGGGCCTTGATGAGCATGGACTCAACGCTGGTGGAGTTGGCACGTTCCAGGACCTCCAGGTTGGTGATGTGGTCCTGCCAGCTGATTCCGAGTATGGAACGGAGCGCTCGCATGTGAAAGTATTCCAGTTTTTTTAAGTGTCTGCGATACAGTGTCCATGTTACACAACCGTAGAGAAGGGAGGGAGTACCACCCACCGCATTGTACCTTCAGTTTCGTTGATAGTCGGATACTGTGTTGATTGAGCACTCGGGTGCGGAGTCTGCCCATTGCCTGGCTAGCCTTGCCGATTCTAGAGACGATTTCTTTATCCAGGGAGCCATCACAGGAGAGATGGTGCTTCCCAGGTACTTGAAATGTTCGACATTGGCAAGTGGTGTGTCGTCGATGATAATGCTGGGTGCAGGTGGGTGGGTGTTTGGTGCAGGTTGGTGAAGCACCTCCGTCTTGCCGAGACTGACAGTCAGGCCGAAGAGTTTTGAGGCCTCAGAGAAGCGATCTAGCATCATCTGCAGGTCGGATTCTGCATGGGCCACAAGGGCGCAGTCATCAGCAAAGAGGACTTCTTGAAGGAGGGTTTGCATGCTCTTTGTCTTGGGCAGTGAGACGACACAGGTCGAAGAGGGAGCCATCCAAACGGTAGCGAATGTAGACCCCTTTCTCCAGGTCGCGGACGGCATGGGACAGCATACAGGTGAAGAACACATTAAATAGGACTGGAGCTAGAACACAGCCCTGTTTCACACCGTTGGTGATTGCAAAGGCTTCCGTCACATTCCCGCCAGAGAGGACCTGGCCAGTCATGCCGTCGTGAAAAAGCCTGATCATTGATATAAACTTTGGCGGGCATCCGATGCGCTCTAGGACTGTCCAGAGGGCCTCTCTATTGACCGTGTCAAAAGCCTTGGTCAGATATGAAACAGAGAAAAGGGGCATGTTTTGTTCAATGCACTTCTCTTGAAGTTGTCGGATGGCAAAGATCATATCAGTAGTACTTCTGCCAGGCCTGAAGCCGCATTGCGCCTCCGGGAGGTTCTGCTCCGATACTATGATAAGTCTGTTGAGTATAACTCTGGCAAAGATCTTCCCTGCAATAGAGAGGAGAGAGATGCCC
This sequence comes from Conus betulinus, assembly GCA_016801955.1. Classification (NCBI taxonomy): domain Eukaryota; kingdom Metazoa; phylum Mollusca; class Gastropoda; order Neogastropoda; family Conidae; genus Conus; species Conus betulinus. Next base: position 768,445 of record JADBJO010000208.1, read on the forward strand.
CTGTAGTTCCCACAGTCAGATTTGCTTCCCTTGTTCTTGTAGAGGGAGACAATCAGGGCATCACGGAAATCATCAGGCATCTCCTCCTCTTCCCAGATACTCAGCAGGACATCATGAAAGGCTTCAAGGGCGTTGGGGGCCTGCCGCCTTGTAAATCTCGGCAGGAATGCCGTCCTTACCCGACGCTCTGCCTGAGTTTGTCTGACGGATCGCCTTCTTAATTTCGTCTATGGTCGGGGGTTCTGCGAGCGAGTCTTGCATTGGCTGCTGGGGAATCTGGTTCAGTGCGTCTGCGTCGACCGATGAGGGTCGATTAAGCAGGTTACTGAAGTGCTCTTGCCAGCGCTTGTTCAGGCCCTCTTGGTCTTTGATCAGGTCGAACCGTCCGAGGACAACAACGGGGAGCAGCCCGATATAGAGGGGCTAAAGACTGTCCTCAGAGCGCTAAAGAATTTCTTGGAATTGTGGGTATCCGCGTAATGCTGACTTCGGCCGCTTTATCTTGCCACCACTGGTCCTGCATCAGTCGAAGGTCGGACTGACTTTTTTTTGCCTGTAGAGTTTTAAATCTTTCACGCTTGGAGACGGAGGACAGGTCATTCTGCCACTCGATATAAGCCTTGTTCTTAGTAAGGAGGGCTTCTCTGATCTTGTCATCGTTTTCGTCGAACCAGTCTTCATGCGTTCTAGTTTTTTTGGCACCAAGCACTTCCTTTGCAGTCTCAGCAACGGTATCCTTGAAGGAGGACCATTTCTCGGAGCTGCCTACGGAGGTCAGTCCATCTTGGATTTTTCATCAAGTATTTCTTGAAATTTTGCCAGGCAGGTTGGATTCTTCAGCCTGGTGACATTGTAGGAGGCTCCAACAGTCTTGGGTCGGTTTCTGTGAGGTGGAGCGATATGCAGTGTCATTACAGCCCTGACCAGCCTGTGATCAGTCCAGCATTCAGCACCTCTCATGGCACGAGTCACTCGGACGTCCCTGATGTCGCGTTGGCGTACATGACAAAATCGATCATGTGCCAGTGTTTTGACCTCGGGTGCATCCAGGTTGTCTTGTACTTGTCTGCCATCCTGAACAAGGTGTTGGTGATGCAAAGGCTGTGTTCTGCACACTTGCTGAGGAGGAGCAGGCCGTTGTCGTTGACCTTGCCTACTCCGTGTCTGCCCAGAACGCCTTCCCAGCTGCTGGAGTCCTTTCCTATTCTGGCGTTGAAATCGCCAAGCACAACAAGTTTGTCGCTTTGTGATGTTGACCTGATGGCCTGGTCAAAGTATTCATAGAACTGCTCTTTATCTTTATCTGGGCTGTTGAGCGTAGGAGCGTATGCACTGATGACTGTGAGGTATCTCTGGACTTGCTGAGTGGAATACGCAATTTCATGAGACGTTCACTGATTCCAACTGGCAGGGCTGGTATGTTCTTCAGCAGTGCTGTTCTAATAGCAAATCCAACACCATGTATCCTGACCTCAGCTTGCGGCTTACCTTTCCAGAAGAAGGTGTACCCACCTCCCTCTTCTGTCAGGGACCCTTCATCAGCAAGGCGGGTTTCGCTGAGTGCGGCAATGTCTATCCGGTAACGCTGAAGCTCTTTTGCAACAAGCGCCGTTCTTCTCTCTGGTCTCAGTGTGTACCGGCTCTATCCAGAAGTGTTCGGACATTCCAGGCTCCCAAAATGAACCTCTTGAGTTTTTTTTTTTTGTTTTGTGTTATTCGACCGCTATGAGGATGAGTCTGTCAGCCGCGGTAAGCTGACCAGACGCTATAAGGGCAAGCATTTGTCTGGGGCACCTTTTCTAGCCCCCTCCCTCATGTGAGGGTGGGCAGTGCTGTCCTAAAAGCTGCCCAGTCGCCCACAGGTGCTGCCGAACTGTCCTGTTGCCCTTGGATTCAGGAACAGAGCGACCACTTGCCCATGGACCGCCTGCGTGCAGGTGCAGGTTTGTGACTACAACCGCCAGTGTTCATCTCCACCTGTTGCTTCGCCACGCGCCCATCGCCGCAGGACTTGAGACAGATCGGTGATGAGTTGCAAAGGGACCTGTGCGTGAATGCTTTATAGTGAGAAGACCGTTGCACAAGGGCAATCCCACTCTCTCGGCCTGGGGAGTCTTGATCCAGTGCACGGAAAACCGTTACGACGGGAGACTGCCAGGCTGCAGTGGATGACCAGGACTTCTATCGGTGCCGCGTCCTGCTCTAGGCGCTCCACGACACTTGCTGCCACCGCTTTTTAACCGTTGGATCTCAGATGATCTCTTCCGCTTATTCCGCCGGGAGTCAGTCTTCGCATGCATTAGGGCTGACACGGCCCGAAGCCTAGCTCACTGAGGGTTTCAGACCCGTCAGTTACCTTCACCTGGTTATATTGTAGTGTATATATATATATATATATATATATATATATATATATATATACCGTAGTATGTTTGTTGAGATTGTCTCCCCCTTTGGAGATTGTCTCCCCCATTGGAGATTGTCTCCCCCTTTGGAGACTATAAGCTTGATGAAGGTTCATTTTGAGAAGCATTTATTATTCCCCATTCACCCACTCAAGCACATACTGTTAGTTAGGCAGAATTATCTACCACTGCAAATATGAATGCTTATCACCCCGTATTTCTACAATCTAAGACATAAGAGCAAGCATAAGAGCAAGCTTATATTTATATATATATATATATAAACTACTGCTAAAAAGCCTAATAAAAATTTAAAGGTGCTCAACCCCTTGGGGAGCAACATCTGTTTAAAATAAGGTATTAAAAGGAAGTTTTAAAACTACAGTACTGTTTCGAGCGCTTGCTCTCTTCAGGATGGTTTAGTGTCACTCACTGCCGGTGTTATATAGCCTGATATGCGGGTTGGCTGCACGTGTATTTCAATTTTGTTTACAATTCGAAGTGTCTTTGCAAGTGTCTTTGCACGTGGGTTGGCTGCACGTGTAGCTCGGTTCTCAAGTTATTTGTGGTTCAGGGTGTTTTGCTAACAACGATTTCCATTTGTGCCTGCAGTTGTTTACTATTTCTGTTTGGTGTTTAGAGTTGCTAGATCTGGTTGATATAGTATAAACCATTTTTCTGTTAAGCATAGGTTGCATCTTTTTTAAATGTTATTGTATGGTGATGCCCTTTTTATGGTTTTCCAGGATATATTGTAGTTTGCTTTTTTATCTTTGAGTCTCCAAATGTATTTGCTGAGTTCTATTTGGTTTTTGTATTTTTCTTTATCGAATGACTGTTTGTGGTTTGCATATCTGGTTTTGAAATGGTTTTCAGTTATCCCTATGTATGTTTCTTTTTCATTTTCTGATGTCACAGTAGCTTGGTATACAATGTTGTTGTAGAGGCATTTATTGTTTAGTGGACATTGTTCTTTATTAGTGCAATTGCAAGATTTCCTTTCTTCACCCTTCATTGCTGCATTGCTTTCATTTTTTGTTGGATGAATCAGTTATATTTTTAAGGTTGGGCATACATGAATAATATGATAGTTTGATGGTGTTTTTTGTTGAATATTTTGGACAGTTTTTGTGTTTTTTTGGGAATGATGTTGTCAGGATTTTGAAAAATTCTTTCCCTTCATTTGTTTTTTTACTCTACCGTCATATGGGGGGGGGGGGGGGGGGGGGGGGGGGTTGTACCATGTGATTTTTCTTTTCCTGTTTTTGTTTTGCTTTGTTTTGTTTTTGTTCATGTTAATAATATCAATAAATATATATATATATATAGATATAGATATAGATATAGATAGATAGATAGATATATAATGCTCTCTTGTTGTCCTGAGCTCCGCACCCTGTAGAATTGACTGAGGTAGAAACCAGAAACGTAAAATACAAGAATAAACACAACAGTCGGTTCATGTCTCAGACTTGTATTTTTAACAAATTTTTCGCTGTTAACAGCTTCATCAGGCCATAGTACAATGATAAAAGCCCCACATCAAGTCAACTTGATGTAACTTGATGTGAGGTTTTTATCATTGTACCTTGGCCTGATGAAGCTGTTAACAGCGAAAATTTGTTAAAAATACAAGTCTGAGGCATGAACCGACTTTTGTTTTTATTCTTGTGTGTTTTTTTAAAAATTTTTTTAAATTCTTGTATGTCTATATATGTATATGTATATTTGTGTGTGTGTGTGTGTGTGTGTGTGTGTGTGTGTGTGTGTGTATACTCACCATACGTACATACAATGATAATAATGGCACCACCAATGTTAGGTAGGTACTCCAGGTCCGACCAGCGCGTTGGGTTAACGAGTAGGTCAGACATCTGCCAAGTCGTAGCCACGATACCGTGTTCTAAATTCTCTCATCTTAGTCATTAATTCATGTATCCATCAGCTTTAAATCATGCGTAGTGTGGTCTCAAAACTTTGCGGATGTGGCGTAGCGTACATGGACTAGCCCCGCACGCAGTGACGCCCCCTTGCTGAAACTGAAACTGATTAGCTTGACCAAAGACAGGAAACATAAATGAGTGGTGAAAATATCTTACTTTTGTTAGTTGTGTAGACACCTAATTTGCAGTTTTGCTTTTTTTTTTTTTCTTTAATGCAAAAAAAAGAAGAAAAAATGGACATTGTACCACTTGACATGAAGGCTATTAGCCAATGTCAGTGAATGATGTCAGCGTCAGTCTCCGTCTTTCGCGCTCTCTCTCTCTCTCTCTCTCTCTCTTTCACACACACACACACACACACACACACACACACACTCTCTCTCTCTCTCTCTGTGTCTTTGTCTATCCGTCTGTTCGGCTGTCTGTCTGTCTCTGTCTCTCTCTCTGCCTGTCTTTTATTCTGCATGCCTGTCTGCATGCTCCCCTCTGTCTCCCCTTCCCCTCTCTAAATCTCTTTCTCTAGGTCTGTCTATCCGTCCCCCATCCTTCTGTCCGTCCGTCCGTCCATCTGTCTGTCTGTCTCTCTCTCTCTCTCATTTCTGATTACAAAGAACAAAACAAAAACAGAATGAGGAAACATCTTCTCTCTATAATAACCCAGTTTACTGTAATATTACTGACAAAATCTCTATGTCTGTCTGTTTGTCTCTCTCTTTCTCCCTCACTCTCTGTTTGTCCCTGTATTTCCGCCTGTCTGCATTTCTTCTCTCTCTCTCTCTCTCTCTCTCTCTCTCTCTCTCTCTCTCTCTGTGTGTGTGTGTGTGTGTGTGTGTGTGTGTGTGTGTGTGTGTGTGTGTGTGTGACTATATATACAGCAGCATGCATCCAGTGTCCAGAGTAAAGTAAGTGACATAAAAAAAGGACCGATCACGGTCTACGCGTCGCTTGTCCCATTAAGATTTATGTGTTTTAAGGTTGTGTGTGTGTGTGTGTGTGTGTGTGTGTGTGTGTGTGTGTGTGTGTGTGTGTGTGATCTATGCGAACATGAACTTTGCTGACAATGACAAATTCGTGCTAGCTGACTGTCAGGTGTGTAGCGGACCCGTGCAAAAAGAACATGGATACCCAGCATCAAGTTCTGAAATAACTACGTCAGTTGATGAGTTGAATGTAAATTGATGATTATCAATGATCATGAAATAACTTTGTGTTCAGAAAAGAAAAGCTTCTGTAAATATCATACTAAAAGTTGTAATATTGATGCGGACCATGTCGTTTCTTCCCAGGGTCTTGTCATACAATTCAGTCAGCCGTGTGCTGTTTCAGGAGGTGTGGGGGGTGGATGGGGGGAATGAAAGGAAGGGTAGGTGTGTCGAGTATGATGGTGATGGTGTGGACTGTTTCACCAACGTTATTGCGAACTATGGTACTGATGATATGGATGTTAGGAAACTGCCGATTGAAAGTGTTCAGAACTACGTGGATAAAGTTTAACGAGGGAAGGTGTACATGATGAATCATGTGGGGTGAAGAACGGTAGTTTTTCTAGTCAGAATGTTTTTGTTTGTTTGTTTGTTTATTTGTGTTTTCTTTGTTTTTGTTTGTTTGTTTGTTTTGTTTTTGACGCATGTGCAAATAATGTTTCTTTTCCTCGCTTGAACTTATGTACTTTTATTTCAATGGGTGACCCAAATTTTATACATTTTGTTTCTTTTTTTTGATTTCATTTGTCTTGTAGAAACGCTTGTGGAAAATTTTGAATCAAACGCCTTTAAAGAAAGAACACAAATTGTTTATAAAACCTGAAGTTAAATTGTCTCAGCATGAAAGACATTCTCGGAGAATAATTTGTATAAAAATAGTTTGCAGATAAACAAAAATTGTATGTTGCTTATGTTGATTTTGAAAAAAAAGAATTAATTCCGTTTCTCTGAGGCCTGTGTCGATTGAAAAATGGTATCAAAGCAAACTTTTTTTTTCTGTCCCAACCTCTGCGCCACCTCACAGGCAGTGCACCCACACCGCTCATTCCGACACCCCGTCCACAGCCACAGCCCGGTCGGCCCTGCCGCAGCCCCGCACCAGCAATCCACAGGGAGCAGTCAATGTCAAGTCGTCAAGAGGCAACCGACCGGAGGAGACACTGCACTGCTGCCGAGTCACTTCGGTGGTGTTCAGTGGCGCCTGTTCTGATCTAACACTTACTAACCACTTACTAAGCCCCCTACTGACGACAATAATTGCTTAGTCGCGGAGCCGGCGTGAGTGAGCTCTCCCTCCGGAGGGCGCCACCACGTCCGTCCAACGACAGCTCCCATGGACTCGCCGATACCGGTGACCCCGACGGAACCAAAGCAAGGCCACAAACGTGGAAAGGACATCGAAATTGAAGTCACCATGAGAGCAGGGCATGAAGGGCCACAGAATTTGAGGTGTTTTTCGTTGTTTAATGAACTCTTGCCTAATACAATAAAGTTCCTGGCACGAAAATACAAAATGAACTTCATTATCAAAAGCCTCGTGACATAATGGGAAAAGGAGATGATCATCAGTGAGTTCTCTATAACGATTAAAATGACTACTTATTTCTGTGATACCAAATCTAAATTTTGTTAAGATGTATCTCAAATGTTTGTCTAAGTTTATAGACAAATACAATGGCAATCTATGCTCTGCGTTTAACATACGATAGATATCATATCTGTCACTTTCCTGAACATGAGAATGGCAGCTTTGCCATCGACAATCTATTAATCTCTGACGAAATTCACGGATAAAACCACGTATGTCCCCAACACCCTGACTTTCCCATACAAAGCCAAATCCACATTCATACAATTTTAGTCTTACCCTCGAAGCCCAATTTGTCTTGCCTTTGGCATCAAACTCAACTAACATATATTGTAAGCTCTATGGGGTAATCTATGTGATTGCATTCTTGTTAACTTTAACCAATAACGAATGGATCTGACTATAGAAACTAAATATATAGGATACCTATTTGTCTCCCCGTAGACTAAATCATTAGGTGTACATATATAGATACTCCCCCAAGAACTTCTTCAGTGCGTATAAATGTAGCTTCTCCACCTCATAAGCAGAGCTGCTAATACCCCATAGTTCAGCACCATATTGCACAATGGTTGGATCTGAGAAAATCAAACAGTTTTAAAAATAGTGCTAAAGAATTGTTATTCAATATTGTCAGCTTTTTCATGATAACAATAAGGCGTATTTAGCTCTGCTCACAAGATCTTTACAAGCAAATGTAAAGCTCAGGCGTGTTGAAAAGAATATACCCAAATATTTGTAAACATTTACTACTGGCATAATATTTCCATTATAACTCCATCTTTCTCTAGCAGCAAGATAACCTCCTTTTCTAAAGACTATTATGTTGCTTTTTGTCTTGTTTACATTTAATTGAAGTGATACAGCAGCTCTTTCTAGACTGTTCAGCTGTGTGTTGCAGACCAACAATAGTTTCGGAAAAAACAGTACCACATCATCAACTTATAGCAGAATAAATATTTCTAAGACATCATTTACAAACCACACGCCATGTCTTCCAGAATTAATAACTTCCAACGTTAATTCATTAATGAATAATGAGAACATAACAGGGCTGCAAACATCTCCTTGTTTTACCCCGGATGTACAGTATACATAATCTGTAAGAGATCCTCCACATCGCACTCTTGCTTTTACAGAGTCATACATGCTGATAATGGACTTATACAATTTACCATGAACACCATTCTTGAGCAAAAAATCGCCAAAGGATACCTCTATTTACAGAATCAAAGGCTTTCTCAAGATCTATAAAGGCTACATATAATTTACGATTCAATCCAAACTGTTTTTCAACAAACGACATCAAAGTGAACATATGATCAACTGTTGAATAATTCTGTTTTAAATCCTGCTTGAAATTCACCAGTTGAAGTTATTTTCTTCTACCCATTCCTGAAGTCTTCTATTAAGGACAGTGCTATATAGTTTACTGCATATATTGCACAAAGATATTCCTCGATAATTATTTGGATTATTAGCATCAGCTTTTTTTTATACAATGGAAGGATAATTGACTCCGACCAAATTTCTGGAAAAAGACCCCTGTCAAACAAAGCATTAAAGAAATTCTTTAGAAAAAACAAACAACCAGTTCAGATTTGCAAGCATATTTAACTATCGCTCCAATTATCCCGTCAGGGGCTGCAGCTCTGCCATTTTTTAATTTTCTTAATGCCAACAGAATTTCTTCATTTGAGATTGGACGATTTAAAGGACAGTTACCACTATCGTTGCCAGCACTTTCGCCATCACTACATGGTTGTGCTAATAAATTACCAACATCTTCATTTCTTTCAAGCAGTCCTTCAAAATGTTCAAACCAGTTCTCCAAAGTAATATTATTTAAAGGTTGTTTCTTACCACCTCTAATCTTCTGTACTGTGTTCCAGAAATCTTTCTGAGAGTTTACAGACGATACTAATTTTTCTAACAATGCTCTGTTAAAATCCTTTCTTTCGTTTTCAAAAGTTGTTTGTATTCCCGCCTAGCATTACAATACAAAACTCGATCCGTTAAAAGTTTACTACGATTTGACTCACTTAGTAATCTTCAAGCATTCCTTTTACTTTGGCGACACTCAGTGTCATACCCATCATCACATTCCCTACGACTATTTACATTTATCCACTTTTTCATACATTTTGCAGCATCTTTTAAACAAGAATTAAAAGTACTGAGCGCGTCAATTACATTGACATCAATTAGTCGGATAGCCATTTCGACTCTCTGCTGGATCTCAGATGAACACATCATGTCTGTAAAGTGATCTTTATAATTTTCATTCCAAACAAACTTTTCCACAAAATTGTTAATGTTCTTGTCTTTGGGTTGATTTAATCGATTATTTAACATTAATGGTCAAAAGAATAGGCATATGATCAGACTCAATACGTTCATATACATGAAGTACACAGACGTCAGAAACACTAGCAAAATATATCCCTTGACATTAAAAAATAATCATCAACACTATGTCCACTTTCAGATACGTACGTGTAGCGACCTTCCTGGTCGCCCTCACACATACCATTAAAAATACATAAGTATAGATTTGTACACATATCAAGCAACATTTTGCCATAATTATTAATTTTTTTTATCTTCAGAATTTCTGTCAGTGTATAATGGGCCGCTATATGCTGTTTACCAAAATCTAAGATATTTTCTCCAAAATCCTTTGAAAAATTTGCAGTTCTGGCATTGAGATCACTACTAATCAACACAAACACGTCATCACAAGAAAGCATACAATCATGTATAAATTCAAACAATAAGCTTATTCCATTTTCAAGATTGAAGTGCAAGTAATATGGTGAATCCACAGGAGGTACATATGCACACACATATAATACATTTTTAATGGTACCAAACACAGAGATTTGTCAATCATAAACGCAAAGAAATTATCTGACTGAATATTCAGGAGTTTTACAAATGAGCAAAGTTCCTTTCGTATCAGACACAACAAACCACCCGAGTGTCTACCACGAGCTGAGAGCTTTATAGCTGGTTTACAATACACTTCATAATAAAAAAAATACAGAAGAGTGGAAATCTTCCACAAAAGTTTAAACCAAAGAAATAATATCAAACGAACGAACAAACACACAAAATCATTGTCGCGTACTTTTTGAATTAACCCGTTAACATTCCAGTGTAAAAAGGTGAAAGATTTGGAATCAACATTCAAAAACTCGTTTTCATTCGTACTGTGCACAGTGGCCGAAGGGGGACAATCACGTGCATTTTCAGACACACAACACATATCAGATTGTAACATACATTCATAGCTTTCGTTTTGTGTAGAAGGGGAAGCTGAACTAACGTCAGAAAACAACACGCTGTCAAAGACATCACGCTCTGCACGTGCTACCCCAGTGTCACCTATACTGCCACACAGCAAGGCAAGGACCGGTGTTACACTAGTGTGTGTTCCCTTTAACCACGGTTTATTTTTACACGAGTTTTTTGGGCCGGCCGACACATTATTTCATTTTTACAAGCTCGTCGTTTCCATTTACAGTGAACTTATTGCCATCGATTAGAAGATGGTCGAAAACGATAGTGGCCCGCTTACCCTCGCTCCTAGCTTTTTTCACATGGGATGTCAACCCCTTCCTAATCTCTCTCACACAAACAGAAAAGTCTTCACCGCCAAAAATATTTGTTCCCCGGAGTTTGCCCTTAGCCTTCAACACTTCTACTTTCTGTTTATAAGACACGAATCTGGCTATGATGGGGGAGTCACGTTTGGGATTTAGTCTATGCACCCCATCGAATTCAGTTTCTTGGGTAAGTTCCAACTGGTCAGTTATTAACTCTTTTAACACACTTTCACAGTCAGTGTTGGTTTCGTTTGTCGTTCCTTGGTATACCATAGAAGATGAGATTGTTCCTCTTCGACCTGCCCTCGAGGTCGTCTGTTTTTCCGCTCAAGGTCCTCGATCTTCTTAGTCAGGTCGTCGTTTTGTCTCCTAAGGTCTTCATTCTGTTGCTGTAGTCCACAGATCTCCCCTCGTAGCCTTCTGAATTCCTCTTGCATCGCCGTACACTCTTCTCGTAGAGTATGGAGCTCCGACTTCAACTCTCCGAAGTGATTGTCCATTCTTGTGCTCATGGACTGCATCATGTCCATGAGGTCAGACATGCTGGGTTCTTTCGTAATGTCTCTTTGGTTCGCACCTATGGGATTCCCCCGGTCCCTCCATGCTGGTCCTGGTACCACTGTTCAGGCGAGCCTGTCTCGTGCTACCTTTACCCTGAGTTGTTGGTCCCGGGTTACTCTCCACACTGAAGAAGAAAACTGCCCCAGAAGAAATATGTGTGGACCAGTCCTACACACTACACCGTCCGTTCTCCTCTTCAGTTTCAGAATGGCGTCACGCATGGCTAATTTCTGCTTCGCTCGCTTCAACATGAACAACTGGAACACTGCGATGAAACAGCCACAAACTGCCCTGAATTCCAGTGCTGCAGACGGCATGGTTCCTTTCAAAGCAGTAGGCAAATTTTCAGACCATAAATCACAATCTAGTCGTCTTGATTGTCCATTAATTGCAGGAGTGACCACCGTGACCTCACGCAAATGCAACAGTTCACGACCTCCCCCCCCCCCCCCCCCCCCCCCCGAGAGACTAGAGAGAGAGACACAGAGAGAACAGAATTATTAGTTTATCACGGCTATGAAAGCTCTAACTAGCAGGGAAAAGATCACACTTCGGGAAAAAAAATCGAACGGAAATGGATCTGAAAAGCATATTTCGTCGTGGCAATACAGACAAGGTTTGTTGCACATTTGACACCTCCACAAGACCTTGATTTCCTGTCAAAGGAAATATATAGTTACGGTGCTGGTGGCATGAATGAAATATGAATTACTCCGACACAAAAGCCAAACGATGTGAGTTTTTTTTGTGTTGTTTTTGTTTTTGTTTGCTTGTTTCTCCGACTGTGCTCCTGACGTAGCCCTTAATAATGATCCCCCCCCCCTCTCTCTCATTTCCATTTCCTTCATCAGTCCTCATATCCTCCACTATTCGTCTATTCTCTCTCTCTCTCTCTCTCTCTCTCTCTCTCTCTCTCTCTCTCTCTCTCTCTCTCTCTCTCTCTCTCTCTCTCTCTCTCTCTCTCGTTGAAGCATATGAAACTCACTGGACACTACGATTATGTTACTGATTACGTTCGAGTATCCCAGTGCCCAGCCGGATATCCGATTGTGTTTTGACGAGTCCATTAAATAAAATCGATGTTGTCAGTTCGACCGCAGCCTGCACCGCCATCTGCTGGACCCAACTGACACTCGTATGCGAACTGTTGAACGGTCAATGTCAGAATCTGAATAATGTCTGATGTCTAATTCGGCCCGGTCTTCCCATTTGAGCGAGTACAAGCACACACTAGGCAGGAGCCAGCCACTGCCAACACATCCCACAATGAGAGGTGATTCATACAGGATGGTCCAGTCCGCAACGTAGGTGACATGGCCGACAGCGGTAACTATTCCAGCTTCAGGAGAGCAGCGAGTAGGTACCTGACGAATACTACACCGGCACCATCAGAAACCACATCAATTTTAGAGGACAGCTCTGTCGAGATTCCAAACACTGCGCCCTGGCAGCTGCTTGTTTGAACTGATTGCTACCAGAGGGCCACCAGCAATTCATAGATTAATGTCGGTTGAGCGAGGCCATTTCCGTCTCGTGGATCACTCACTGATGGCTCTAATGCCCCGGCTGGCCAGTGCCGGTAGCTACAGCGATCAATACCTGTGCATTAAACAGGCTCAGAATGCCTTTTTATAGAGGTACGATTTCATCAGCATAATTCTTGTGTATACAAGTTTATTTCCCGATAACTTTACTTAAGAGATAATTTTAATCAAAATTCTTCCTCATGTAAAAATAAACTGTAAGCCTACACTCGCTGTCGATGATAAAAGAAGCGATCACGTCCGTCCGCTACACCACAATCCGCGATCAACAGGCACAAGCAGGTGTCTACATTACAAATCTCTGTGTGTGTGTGTGTGTGTGTGTGTGTGTGTGTGTGTGTGCGTGTGCGTGCGTGCGTGCGTGTGCGTGAGTGCGCGCGGACGTGTGTGCATGTATGGTGAGAGAAGGCAGACAGACAGACGCAGAGACAGAGACAAGGAGAGAGATGGAGAAGGGGGGGGGGGGGGGGGGAGGAGGGGAGGGAGGGAGAGAGAGAGAGAGAGAGAGAGAGAGAGAGAGAGAGAGAGAGAGAGAGAGAAGAGAGGAGAGTATATATGTGTGTGTTATACTGAATAATTAAGTACAGAAGAAAACAATGCAGGCTAACAATTCCTGTCATTAAAACAATTATACACATATATATAATCTGTTCATCCAAAATACTGTGGTCAACACACACACACACACACACACACACACACACACACACACACACACACACACACACACACACTAAAAATCGCTTCATTGACTATTGCTAATACACTCACTCACGTTTAGAATTTGTGTAGTGATGAAAGCCATTTGCCCTTAAAATTCAAACGAGCGAAAGTTATACCTTTATATAAAAAGGTGATCCCACCAATCTCTCTCAAACCATAGACCTATCTCAATATTATCCCTTTTGTCTATAGACCTATCTCAATATTATCCCTTTTGTCTAAACCACTCGAAAAAAATATGTTCAAACACGCCTATATTCTCATCTTAACTATAACGATTTGATTCATGGAAATCAATAAGGTTTTCGAGAAAATCACTCTTGTGATACTGCTCGTGCACAGCTTATCGATATATGTCTTACAAATATTAAGAATAATGACCTTACTGGAATTCTTTTTGAAGGTTTTGCAAAAAACGTTTGGCGTTATAAAGCACTCCCTTCTAATAATAATAAAAAAAAAAGCTTACGTGTTACAAAGTATCAAATACAGCCTTAAAATTTTTTACGTCCTTTCTCACCCATCGTCAACAGCTTGTTGAAATAAACTCCAAAAAATGAAAGTTCTCCCTTTAAAATTTGGTGTTCCTCAGATGTCAGCATAGGGCCCCTGCTCTTTTCTATTAATATAAATGACTTACGATTGTTTATAGAATGTTGTTGTGAAATGTTTGCTGATGATACCTCATTACGATCTCACAGTAGAACCAAACTGAACTGGTAAGTAACCAACTAGATCATGGAACTTTGTAACTAGATCTGGTAAGTAACCAGCAGAAAAATATCAACAAGCTATTACACGGACAGAAATGAATCGTGTGTCCCTAAATGATAGTAAAACCAAATGCATGTATGTCACACACACGTCAAAAACGACAGAAAATGACATCCTCATTCGCGCCATTACATGCCCAAGGACAAAAGATTGAAGAGGTACATCGCATAAAGTCTTAGGTGCTATCATTGACAACGATTTATGCTGGTCTTACCACATTGCAGATCTTGGAAAATGTATTTCCAAGAGAATATATCAACTTTCGAAAATGAAAAAAAAAATCTAAATCTTCATTTCAGAAAGATATTCTTTCATGCGCACATCCTTTCTCTTATCAATTATGCATCCACGTTATGGGATAATACCAGTGAAACTAATCTGAAAGTAGTCAGCCGTCTGCATAAAAGGGCCATTAGATTGATTCAGCTGAAATCCAATACCTTGACAAAGAGTGATGACAAAACTTTAAATATTCTTCCAAAACTTTAAATATTCTTCCATTTAAAGACAGATTCTACCTCAACTAATGCTTGTGCATGTACAATGTAATGAAAGGATCAGCCCCGAAGAACATCATTGAAAGCTTTGTCATCAATAGTTACAGACATACACACAAACTGTCTCTTCCCAGACCATGAAGTAATCTTTATAATCAAGTTCTCTGTATTCTGGAGGGACTGCATGGAATAATTTGCCTTCCTCCATAAGATCATGTCCCTCAAAACAGACGTTTAAAAAAGCACTAAAAATTCATCTAATAGAAACTCTGCGCATCAATTAAAGTCATTCTCATCAATACGATCCCCTTACCCCCATCTCTCTCTCTCTCTCTCTCTGTGTGCGTGCGTGCGTGCGTGCGTGCGTGCGTGTGCGTGCGTGCGTGTGTGTGTGTGTGTGTGTGTGTGTGTGTGTGTGTGTGTGTGTGTACTTGAACTTGATGTTCCAACAATAGTTTTTCATATTGTTTCATATTTGATATTAGAGTTATGTCTTTGCATGATAGAATTTGTGCTTTTAAAAATGTGGGGGTTTTTTTTTTTTTAGATTGTGGTTGCATGTTGTATCAGTTTCGTTCTTGTTTATGGGGACAGATGTAAAACAAAAGCTGGAGAGCTTATTCTTTAATCCTCAATAAAGATGATTTTTTGACTTGACAGAGAGAGAGAGAGAGAGAGAGAGAGAGAGAGAGAGAGAGGAGAGGAGGAGAGGAGAGGAGAGAGGCTGTTACGCCGAACAATTCAATCTGCTTTGTATAAAGACACAGACACACAAAATAGTACTTCTCTTCTGTCATGGAAGCATGTATTATGGATACAATGAAATAGGAAGGTAATGCTCATTTTATTATCATGGGTGATATGAAAACACGTACCGAAACTGAAAACTCCCCAAAAATTGATGCTGAAGATCTTGTTTTTAAATCTCTTCTTTGATGAATGCGGAACAGTTTGTGATGACAAACGCAACAAACACATATCTAAAGATTAAACAATGAATGAATATGGTAGATACTTATTGTACACTTGCGATTTTTGGCAAGTGGAGCAAATGTCAACAGAACTAGGGGGAATTTTACTAACATAACAATTACTGGCACAAGTGTCACTGACTATTTCATTGTATGAAAACATTTGACATTATTGCCTCAGTCATTGAATGTTGCTCAAAAATTGAAATCGAAACACACGCTACTCGAACTGTATGCTGATCATCAGGAGAGAAGCAGCTCCATGTTCACGAACTGGGCCAAACACGTTTTCACACAATCATCTGACCAGATGAGATAGCGACTTCTTTTCACGAAGCCACTGATTTAATTAATTACAATATTGATGACTTAACGAGAAGTCTTGAGGAACGTTGGGGCACCACAGAAGACTTCGCAACCAGCCTCCTCCCGGTCCTCAGACGTTCTCGGGCAGTTGCTGAGTGTGAGGCCAGTCCAGTCACCGATGTGGTCCTCCCATCTCTTTTTCTGTCTTCCTCTCCTTCTGTCTTCTCGCACTGTTCCTTGTAGAATGGTTTTGGCAAGTTCTGTTGATCTTAATACATGACTGTACTATCTCATTTGCGTTCTTTTCATTGTGGAAAGCAGGTCTTCGTGTGGTCCAGCGGCTTGCCCTACCCTGGTCTGGACCTCAAGTGGGTAAAGTCGTCTTTGTATGAAATGCCAAGATCTTGCGGAAGCATCTCATCTATAATGCCTGGATCCGTCTCTCAAATTTAGCGGTCAGAGTCCACGTTTCACAGGCATAGAGACAAGGGAATGACAAGGGAGCGCACCACTCTGATCTTGAATCTGACGGTGATGTTTCTGTCATTCCGGATGGGTGTTAGTCTGGCTAGCGTTGGTGCAATATTGATGCGTCTCTTCAAAACTTTAACGAGAGTGTTTTGAATGCAGAGTAACACATGAAAAAAAGTGTATAATCGTAGAAAAAGAAAGAAAGATAAGCTTTGATGTGACCTTGACTGTGAAGAAAATAGAAGACTTACTCGGCAGTTTTTGAGAACATTTAATAAAGCAAATGATGTGCAGGGCAGAGAAACATGCTCATAAACGCAAATGTTATAAAAATCCTAACAAAATAAAAGAAGCTGAACATCGTAAAAATACTGAATCCCAACATAAAACAATTAACTATCCAAAGACATTTTCTGGGCAAACTGACATCGTAAATGACAAAAATTCTCCGCAATGAAGGAGGCATTGTTTTATCATTTCCCCACAGTCTGTAGTTCATAGAAGCTAGGAGCTCGAAAACGAAATAAAACATGATGATAGAAACAGTAAAGGTGATAACACTGATAGCAATTTCTGTGAAGGAATCAACTTTGAATTGCTCGAGAATGACTTTACTGAACTGAAAATACACTTAGCACAGCACAATTTGAAACACAGTAAAGCGGCATCCGATGGTATCAAACGAATTTCTTAAAAATTAAGCCAATATTATTGTTCCGTAGTTGGTGAGATTATTCAAGTAATTTATTTACATTAGGTTGGTATCCTGAAGGTGGTAAACAGGCTTAGAGGCTGTCATTTGAACCGTTACATTGGAAAGGTGACCACAACATCCCAGCTAAGTAAAGAGGATTCTCTTAAGTAAACTTGTGCAGCAAACTGTTAGCTTCATCTTATACAAAAGACTTATCCCAGTGGATTAAGGATGATAACAATGTAATTGACCATCCGGCTGGTTATCGAATCCAGCATAGCACTCTCATCATTTATTCACTCTTGTTGGCCTGGTACCAAAACAATTGTTGCACTATAAAAAGTCAAATGAAAGTCTTTACTGACTTTGAAAAAAAAAAAACATTTGTTTTGTGAGTAGATTTAGGCTCTGACTATATTAAGGAAGCATGGTGTAAATGGCATACTGTACAGAGCCATGCAAAGCATGCTCAGATTAGTGAACGCTAAAGTTCGTAACATGGTGATGAGTTGACACACTCGTTTCTATGCCCTCTGAGGTCTGAAACAAGGAGAACTATGCAGTCTTGTTTTGTTTTCTCTTATTATTAAAGAACTGCCAGACGAAATCACAACATTTGGCATCCAGCTAATACCAGAACTTGTTGAAATCTGCATTCTTACGTCTGCGATGATGACATGTTATCTTCTGATTCTCTTTCTAGTAACAAAATAGCTAAGTATTTTGCATGAGCTTGCTCTTACACTGGGCGAGTTGGGTACTGCCGTCCATAAACTCTATCCCGGTATACCTGGTCCCCATCATATCTGTCCAACTATACCTGGTCCCCGTCATGTCTGTCCCGGTATACCTGGCCCCCGTCACATCTTTCACAGTATCCATGCCCCCGTCACATCTTTCACAGTATCCATGGCCCCCGTCACATCTTTCACAGTACCCATGGCCCCCCGTCACGTCTTTCACAGTATCCATGGCCCCCGTCACATCTTTCACAGTATCCATGGCCCCCGTCACGTCTTTCACAGTATCCATGGCCCCCGTCACATCTTTCACAGTATCCATGGCCCCCGTCACGTCTTTTTCACAGTATCCATGGCCCCCGTCACATCTTTCACAGTATCCATGCCCCCGTCACATCTTTCACAGTATCCATGGCCCCCGTCACGTCTTTCACAGTGTACATGGTCCCCGTCACGTCTTTCACAGTATCCATGGCCCCCGTCACGTCTTTCACAGTATCCATGGCCCCCGTCACGTCTTTCACAGTATCCATGGCCCCCGTCACGTCTTTCACAGTGTACATGGTCCCCGTCACGTCTTTCACAGTATCCATGGCCCCCGTCACATCTTTCACAGTATCCATGGCCCCCGTCACGTCTTTCACAGTATCCATGGCCCCCGTCACATCTTTCACAGTATCCATGGCCCCCGTCACGTCTTTCACAGTATCCATGGCCCCCGTCACGTCTTTCACAGTATCCATGGGCCCCGTCACATCTTTCACAGTATCCATGGCCCCCGTCACGTCTTTCACAGTATCCATGGCCCCCGTCACATCTTTCACAGTATCCATGGCCCCGTCACGTCTTTCACAGTATCCATGGCCCCCCCCGTCACATCTTTCACAGTATCCATGGCCCCCGTCACGTCTTTCACAGTATCCATGGCCCCCGTCACATCTTTCACAGTATCCATGGCCCCCGTCACGTCTTTCACAGTATCCATGGCCCCCGTCAAGTCTTTCACAGTATCCATGGCCCCCGTCACGTCTTTCACAAATTATCTATGGCCCCCCCGTCACGTCTTTCACAGTGTACATGGTCCCCGTCACGTCTTTCACAGTATCCATGGCCCCCGTCACGTCTTTCACAGTATCCATGGCCCCCGTCACGTCTTTCACAGTATCCATGGCCCCCGTCACGTCTTTCACAGTATCCATGGCCCCCGTCACATCTTTCACAGTATCCATGGCCCCCGTCACGTCTTTCACAGTATCCATGGCCCCCGTCACGTCTTTCACAGTATCCATGGCCCCCGTCACATCTTTCACAGTATCCATGGCCCCCGTCACGTCTTTCACAGTATCCATGGCCCCCGTCACATCTTTCACAGTATCCATGGCCCCCGTCACGTCTTTCACAAATTATCTATGGCCCCCGTCACGTCTTTCACAGTGTACATGGTCCCCGTCACGTCTTTCACAGTATCCATGGCCCCCGTCACGTCTTTCACAGTATCCATGGCCCCCGTCACGTCTTTCACAGTATCCATGGCCCCCGTCACGTCTTTCACAGTATCCATGGCCCCCGTCACGACTTTCTCAGTATGCACGGCCCCTCGTCACGTTTTTCACAGTATCCATGGCCCCCGTCACGTCTTTCACAGTGTACATGGTCCCCGTCACGTCTTTCACAGTATCCATGGCCCCCGTCACGTCTTTCACAGTATCCATGGCCCCCGTCACGTCTTTCACAGTATCCATGGCCCCCATCACGTCTGTCCAAGTACTACTGCCTGTCCCAGTCTTGGTCGCCCTAGTCGTTAGTCACGGTCCATCCGTCGTCAAAGTGGTCGGTATCAGCAAGTTCAAGGGGACTGTCGTTCATGGACATTATGTCACTCTCCATTGTGGAACACTCACTCCTCCTGTCTGCAACAAAGACAATTACTGTCGTCACTTGAGACCTTAACAGATACTGTCCCGCGGCCACCCATCGAAATTACGACAACGGCAAGACAGTAATTACGACAGTAATTAAGATTGCTCTTGAAAATGTATCCAAGCCGTCACCACCAGATAGCTCGGACATTTTTCACCCACGTTTTTTCGGGCCCCAGTTCTCCAAAAAAACAAATTGTTACCCCGCATGACTCACTTTATTAGGGAAAAAATATAAGTATAGACTTAATATTTAAAGATTAAAAGTACACACATACACACACACACACACACACACACACACACACACAGTCAGAGACACAGAGAGAGGAAACTGATGCATACGTCGCAGTCTTGTTAAAGGTGTTTTTTTCCCCTCCACGTTTGTTGTTGTAGTCGGTGTTGTTGAGGAATTGAGAATATAAATCCACAATCAATACTTCGAGGAATTGGGGAATAGAATGTTTAAATTAATACTTTTAGGAACTGAAGAACATAATCCCAAAATTAGTACGTATGTCTCAAAATTCAACACACAATGGTATTACTAATCTTCCATTTCAACGTTGTGAAAAAACGCAAGCCTACAGTTAGGGGTGTGTGTGTGTGTGGGGGGGGGGGGGGGGGGGGGGGGTATGTGTGTGTGTGTGTGTGTGTGTGTGTGTGTGTGTGTGTGTGTGTGTGTGTGTGAGAGAGAGAGAGAGAGAGAGAGAGAGAGAGAGAGAGAGAGAGAATGTCCACTTACGTTAGTTTCTCTGCACAACAAAATAAGTAGGTAAAATTGAATATAAAACATGTTAGAAAAAGAGAAGCAATGAGAGTGACAATGACATTATGTTTAATGTTAGATCACAGTCTTAGTTTCTTTGCATACAAAATTAAGTAGGTAAAATTGAATATAGAACATGTTAGAGAAAGAGAAACAATGAGAGTGATAATGACATGTTTAATGTTAGATCACAGTCTTATATGCACCTGATGAGCTGATACATTTCACACACAGATGATACGTAGCAGAATCTAAAAAGTGTAATATCATAAAGCTTTAAGAGTTACTTTACGCCATCCGTATAGTAAACGTGTCTGTCTCTTAAAAGCTTTATATACAAAAAGCGCAACAATTTGTGGCAGATTACTATTCCCTGGTCATTAGCAGGTTTGATAATCGGAACAGGAAGGGGCGTTTGGCATACTAGTCAGGTATAAATTCTTTTCTCAAATCATCATACGCGGAACAACAAAGTAGAAAATGTATTTCATTCTCAATCACACCGTGACAAAATGGGCAGTCGATCTCAGTATCTGATTGATTACTATATCTTGTAACAATGAACTTTGATTTCTGATACACCTATTCTAAAGCGTATCAAAGCACGCCTGGCAAACTTGTTTATGTTGTTCGTGTAGTGTTCCAATTCAAGTGACAGTTTATAATTACCGTAAAAATTCTAGTCTATTACTTGCTGTAATGTGGCTTCTCTCATTTTGTCTCTGGATGACTATGAGTTTTTCTTTGAAGCAAGTAGAAAGTCATTAATAGATTCGACTCCTTGGTTTAGCCACACAGAACATATACCAAATTTAGAACAAATTATTCCTATACCGGATGCGCACGTTCGCTTATCTCGTTTATCTAGGCTATGTGGCATAACGTAAGCTTTGTGTGTGGGTCATTGTTGATACAATCTGTTTATTTGTAACCGATGCACCTGACATTACTACCAATGTAAAAATATTACCATCCAATCTCTCCATATTTCATCTCATTTGGCGTTTTTTTTTTCTGCCCACTCCCAGATATCATTTCATGGCAGGGGGCGTGTGCTTTTCTATTTCTGTATATGTCTTGTACTTTCCCATATTTTGCGACCGTATAACATAATTGGCGGTATCTGAACATCAAATAATTTAACACAAAAAATGAGTTGTTTTCCAGAAAGTTCAAAACATTCAAAATACTCGATAAAGCTTTCTTCTTGGCTTACGTGGCGAGATCACTATAAGTTGAAGAGAAACAAGTGTGGAGGTGAAATAGGCTACACCAAAAAAACGATGATACTATTTTAATGCACGTTTACCGTCAGTCAAAAACGTTTAGATGAATCGTGTAGGATTCTAAGCTGGTTCTGTCAACCTATTTCAGTTTCAGACAGGAGGATGACATTGTCAGCAAACAGGAGAATGAACAGCTCGATGACCTCTGGTGATAAAGTTGCTCCTTGCTTAAAATTGTTAGTTATATTCATCGCTAGTTCGTTAATCAATATTGAAAATAAGATTGGGCTGCACATATCTCCTCGTCTAAGACTGCGAGAACATGTATACAGTTGGCCATCTTTGTGCCACTTATAATGTGAGCTTTGATGTATGTATACATGCTTTGAATGCAAAGCGTTTGTTTTCCGTCTGGGTCATTTTTCTGTAAAACTAGCCCCAATCAATGTCATGAAAAGGAATCGAACGCTTTCTGGAAATTTATGAAGGCTACATACAAATTTCTCAATAATCAATAGTTGCTTCTGAGTGACTGCAAAAAAAGCAAATGTATTTATTATCAGTTGTAGAATACCCAGTCGAAGTCTGCCTGACTTCCGACGATAATAGCATGCATGTTTACCCATCTTTTCAATCTGTCATTAATGATAAATCCATAAATCTTAGTACAGACATCAACAAGCGAGATTCTGCTGTGATTATCTGGACTGTCAGCATTTCCCTTTTTGAACAATGGTTGAAAGATTGATTCTGTCCAGCCTTTTACTGAAGCACTGATCGACACAATAGATATTGCAGGGCTCTACAGTAGCATTCCTCACGATGAGGTCTCTGTGTCATTGTCAGACTGATCTTGCACCAGACTGCCCACCGATTGGTGTGATCCTAAGAGTAATTGATCACATTCTGAAAAACAATGTTTTCAGTTTCAATGACCAAATGTACCACCATGTGTTTGGTACTGCCATGGGTACCCCCATGGCGCCTTCCATAGCGAACATTTTCTTGGGAGGTTGGAGAGGAGGTTCATCAGCACTTGCCCATGGAACATCGAATCAGATACCTGGAAGCGTTTCATCGACGATGTGATCATGCTCTGGCTGCCTGGAGAAGATGAACTGCACAGATTCATCACTTGGTTGAATGAACAGCATCCCACAATTAAGTTCACTGCAAACGTCGGGAGAAAGGACGTGTCATTCCTTGACGAGAGCATGAACATTACAGAAGATGGTACATTGACGACAGATCTGCACATCAAAGACCCTGATGCATCCATGATCCTACCCTTCAGCTCATGTCACCCACGCCACTGCGTTCGGAGCATACCGTACAGTCAGTGCCTTCGCTACCGACGAATCTGTTCGGAGGAAAAATACTTCAAACAGAGGCTCGCTAAGACCTGAACTGACGCTATAAATAGACAGACAGAGTTTACAGCCTAATCTAGTTACTTCCCAACAGACCTAGGACTACTGAACACAGATTAACATTCACACAACATTTATTGACCGTGAATACATGAACATTTTCACTGACAATATAAGCATATCAACCTTTACCCCGATCAATCCTTCCCCACCAACATTTAAAGCACGCCACAACCAACACTCTCACTCGCATACACTCAATCACATCACATCCACGTCACCGCCACGAGCTCCATCCACTGCAGCCGACAGTACCTAGAGATGCTCACACCACATAGGGCACATGACACAGCATCAACATAATGCATATAACACAGTGCCAAAGTTAATCACAGACGGAGACCCCAACGGACTCCGACGACATGGATAATACACAAGGCCAAAATCACGCTGCCCAAATTATACCGCCTTAGTTCTTGTCCACGACAAACACATTAAACAGTACATAGATTCACCCCATGACTCATGTATCGCCACCCGAGACCCCCAAACACTATCACTATTTTGTCCCACTCCTACTGTTGTTCTCAATTGTTCAGTGTGCACAACGCACACGCATGTCCATTCAGAACAGACCACCAGACAACAGTGCGTTTCCTGTAACCACACTGCTGACAGACGAGGCACACGATCGGCCGTGTGATGCTCTGCGCCACACTAGACCTCTGGTCACACCTCACAGCGTCCTCGACGTCCTTCCCTGTAACACTGGTGTCCTCCCCGTAGTTTCCCTCCAATGAAGACCCCAAGGGAAGCAATGAAGCCACGTGCTCTCCCAGCGCTGCACTGTCGCCACAAGATGCAGGCGAGTGGTTATCCGCCAGCCACCCACTGTGACCAGCAGATGCTCCCTTCTCACGCCCAAGCTGCAGTGATGTAGGGCGATGAACAGGCACAAAGGGGGTTATCAGGTCAATTAAACACTAGGTCTGGAAGAGGTTGAGGACAATAGGGGTAGACATTGATAGGGTCAAGGACATCAGAATAGGGCGGGGACAGGGTCGGAAGGATGCAGGAAGAGTCCACACTTGACGGTCGACCCTGGTAAGCTGTCTGACCAGGGGATGACAGGTGTTCCAGCAGGTTCCTCGATGGAGATGATAGGTGTCTCCGCTCTGACACCAAGCAGCCCAACGTGGGATTCCGTCCTAGCCAAGCCAAGAGCGTCGAACAGGGGGATCTTTACAAATCAATAGAGAAAGAGCACAAATCCTTAGAATCTAGATCCTATAGCATCACCACAACTTGACTAAACACTTAGTCAGTCGTCAGATCCATGCATGAGTCCACCCCACATAAACATGGATCGCTCATAGCAAACGGGGCTCAATCCACGCGAACTCAATTCACACTACGGGTTCACGCATATCAAGATCAGCACCCACAATGAGCAATAAACCTACCCGAACAGTCGAACCCAGATACATTCCATACCATCAAGATCAATACAACAAATTATACCCAATCCAAATCCATAGAACTTAATAGAACACACCAACCAAAAGTTACAAAACTCATCCCCATTATTTAATAAATCTCTCAATACTCTCGAGCGCGTGACCAGAATCAACAGAGCTCAATGCATACATCTTCACCAAGCATTATCAAAATTTCTACTGCAGTTCACACTCCATCAGTGATCGACGCCTGAAAAGGCTTAAACTACATGTCCAAACTGATTTTGAATGCAGATAACATGGCATCCGCATATATTCCAGAGATAATATAGTTTACAAAATAATCACAAAATTAACTAACATCGCATCACGAACACCGCGAGCCTAACCAACCTGGCGATAACTAAAAGTAAAACATCGCAAGGCATTCACTTAGAGCCCCAAACATTCGGCTTACCGACAATATCAAAGCAGACAACCCTATACACCACCCTTACTCTACGCCTGCTATAACCCCACTAGTGGCAATAACTTCAGCAAGGGATTGTCCGGTTTATCACCACAGACACCCAACGTCCACACACTCACAGTCCAACAACAATCTGTCTGACACATAATGTCAACAATAATCCGTCAGACACACGATGTCAACAATAATGCTGCCATCACATCGCAAACATATGACAATCATCATTCGTGGTTTCAAAGACTAATGCCCTACACATTCCTGCATACTATATCGAACTGCCTATCCTGAACCGGATACGAAGAATCCATAATCCCATCCCAAATCACACAACACCCACGAGGACAACCACCCATCATTTAGACGAACATTTAGACGAACCATCCAAGTCACACGGACGAAACATCCATACCACACGCACCCGATGAACGAACAATAAAACCCACACCTACCACTCAAAGACAGCAACGTGCCTGAAGCTACGCCGCAAGCTGGCAACAGCTATACTGTGCAGCGAACAGACAAGAGACGGCAGCAACCAGGTACAGTCAGCTGCTCTCACACCAGCTGAGGCACAAGTTGAAGTTTACGTAACTGCTACCACACGACTCGCTACCACACTGACGTTAAACAATACAACGCTAGTTTTTCAGGCTCCTCTCCCTAACAAACACAGCAGTACGTGGACACGCGGACTACCACAGACGAGTTAGGCAGTACACCACAAGACACTATCTGCAACTCTTGGTGAACGAATCACCAACAAGAAAACTATCTGGCCAAGAACGACACACTCTTGCAGTCTTGCCAGCCTAGATCAAAGTAAACTCAACAACCGTGCTGATTCCTACTCAGAAACGTTTAAATCCTGCCACCTGTTGAGAGCCCCTGAGTGTGACCCCCCCCCCCCCCGTGTCAATTGAACCTACACGCGCATCAGACACAAACAACCACACACACGCAACCCTCACTCACAATCACACGGACACTACACAAACTCACACACCACCACGGCATGCATAAAAACAGCCAGTATAAGCAAAACCGGCCGACCCAGTTCATCTGGCCTAAAAATAGACTAAAGGCGTAGAGTAGGGCGACACAAACTAGATCTAAACCTCCACACTCTCTATCGGCTTAAAAATAATAAACTTACAGTAAAAATTAACCCAGAGCGCGGTACAAACCCTCAAAACTGACATTAAAACGGCCACACCGCTGATAACAGAGCGCTAACAGATTGCTCGTAGATCGTGATAGCGTGACCATGGTAACGACGAGCTTGGACCTGACAGTCAGAAGCTCAAAGGCAAATTGAGGAAAAGGGGATACGCAGCCAAACTGATAGATAATGCTATCAGTGCAGTGTCTTCAGAACAATGTGTCGCCACTTTGGATTATCACAAGGACAAAACCAGTTTGACCAGAGTACCGTTCGTGATCAGACACTATCCCAGGAATCCACCTCTGTCACAATGGCTGAAGACGTACATGCCAGTTCTTCACACCAGCAACAGGATGAGGAAGGCTGTTCCCGAATCTCCCTTTGTTGGGGAAAGGAACTGCAAGAACGTCAGAGGCATGCTGATGCCATCAAAGCTGCCAAAAACTACCGAGACTGGGGGGGGGGGGGGGGGGGGGGGGGGGGACAAAGGCTGTTACAAGTGTGTGGGTTGTGTCCTGTGCAACAGTCACCTCACCTCAAAGAAACCACAACTTTTGAGAGTGTTGTGACTGGGGAAACATTCCAGGTCAAAGACAGCGTCACCAGCAGGTCCTCCAATATTGTATACCTGATAGACTGTGAAAAATGCAGAGAGCAACAGTATGTGGGGGAGACAGAAATGACTGTTCGGATGAGGTTCAACAACCACAGGTACAACATTCGGTGTACAACTGAAAACGAGAACAAACTCCCCCTGGTTGCAAGACATTTCCGACAGCCAGATCACAGTCTACAAGACATGAGGTGCACTGTTATAGAACAGGTCCACTAAGAAAATCCAGAGATTAGGAAGGGGAGGGAAAGGTTCTAGAGGTGGAAGCTACGCACCAACTACCCCAATGGACTGAATGTTTTTGACTAATCCCTTTGGGTGGTTGGTGATGTTTTTGACTAATCCTTTTGCGGTGGTTGTGGTGGTTGCCTCTTCTGGTGTGTGTCCTTCGTCTTCCTGTATCAGTAGTGGCCCTCTTGAATACCAGGAGGACTTGGAGGAAAGTCAATTCTTTGACTCAGAATCGAAAGCACTCACCTGATCATTCTCTCCCTCTCTCTCCCCCTCCCTCCTTCTCTCTCTCCCTCCCCCTTCTCTCTCCCGCTCTCCATCCTTCCCTCCCCCTCTCTCGCCCTCCCTTTCCCTCCCCTCTTTCCCTCTCTCACTCTCTCCCTCTTTCACACTTTCCCTCCACCTCTCCCTCCCTCCCAACCTCTCCCTCTCTCCCCCTCTTCAACCCAACACCAACATCCCTCCCTCTCTCCCTCCCTCTCGTGTACCATGAAATGTTTTTCATTCTCCTTTCTTTTATCTGTGCCGTAACGGTTTTTTGTTTGTTTGTTTGTTTTATGATGTTTTGTTAATCTGTGACGTTGTGCCCTGACGTTTTTTCCATTCTTTCTTTTATCTGTGACGTTGTGCCGTGACGGTTTTTTTTTTTTCCCCCATCATTCTTTTAGCTGTGACGTTGTGCGGTGACGGGTTTTTTTTTTTTTTTTTTTTTTTTTTTCTTCAGTAGGCCTATTGACAAATGAAATATGGCTGTTGCAGAAGGAGCATCAGAGCTACGAAAGCTCCGAAAATATGGTGTTTCCGTGTTTTATTTGGATCACACATACAGCCTTTTACTTTTTGACAGATTTCCTTATCAAACGAGACATTGAAAAAAATTAACCAGAAATTGTTTAATTGCGACATCTGTGTAGAATAATGGATTACATTATTGTCCAATCATAAAATAGAAGTGTATTAACCTCCTTCCGGAATTACTGTGGCCTTGTGGTTAATCGTCGGCTTGGTAACGGCGAGACGATAAGAACGGTCTAACTCGATTCATCTCTCTAGTGTTTATATTTCTTTTGTGTGAATCTGATGTAAGATAACACAATATGGTGTCAAAAAGTGGGATCAACGCAGAGAAGATGTGGAATCAGTGAGAGTTAGAAAGCTGTGATTGTGTGAAAAAAAAAAGAAGAAAAGATAGTTCTTGCTAGTTAATCAAGTTAGCATCTGACGTCATGGCTGAACGGCCAACATCATCAACAAGCCAAATGAAACAGTTCACTGCAAATATACCAGCTCCAGCCAAACTTGACTGTGGAAGTGGGTTGCCAAACAACTGGCGAAAATTCAAAAGGCAGTGGGATAATTATTCAGTGGCAAGTAGGCTGAATAAAGAAGAAACAGAATTCCAAACAGCAGTTTTCCTAGCAACTATTGGGGAAGATGCGATGGATGTTTTTGACGGATTTAGCTTTGATAGTGAAGCTGACAGTAAAAATTTTGCAGAAAATAATAGAAAAATTTCAAGATTTTCTGTGTTGGAGAAACGCATGAAGCATTTGAAGCTTACAAGTTTCATTCCAGACGACAAGAAGCCTCAGAATCAATAGAAGCTTATGTCTCTGCTCTTCGTCAGTTAGCTAAACATTGTAATTTTGGGCAACTTGAAGACAGAATGATTCGAGACCAAATTGTCATGGGTGTGAGAGACGATGTTCTAAGAGAGAAAATGCTTGAAGACAAGAAACTTGATCTAGCCAAATGTGTGTGCATAGGCAGAGCCTATGAGAGTTCCAGACAACAGGCACACTTGATGACAGGTCAAGAAAATGAAAATGTACAAATTAACCGAATTCCTGAAAGGGAAAAAGACAAATTGGTCGAAAAAACAAAAGTATGACAAATTTCGTACACAGGAGCATAAGAAATGTATGCGTTGTGGCAAGAGTCCTATGCATGGAAGAAATGACTGCCCAGCTAGAGATGCGGAATGCCGGAAATGTTTTTCGAAAGGTCATTATGCAGTCATGTGTCGGTCCAAGAAAGTACACAATATAGAAGAAAAGCAAGAGGAAATACTACTTGGTTCAATTGTAGAATGTAAAGACAAAGATTGTGTCAACGCAATTAAAGAAGATTTTTGGTATGCTACACTACAGGTGAATGGAACTTCAGTCAAATTTCGAGTGGATACCGGGGCTGATGTCTCTGTAGTTCCAAAACGGTACTTCCAGAAGAATTCTCCTGTGATCAAGAGCACCAACAAGAAGTTGTTAGGTCCAGGAAAAAACAGAGATCAATGTTGTTGGAAAGTACAGTGCCACTCTCAAAACAGAAAAGACAGAGACAGTCCAGGATCTATATATAGTGGAAAACCTTCATGAACCACTACTTGGTAGACCAGCGATACAGGCACTTCATCTGATTGAAAGAGTGAATTCCACACAGCAATCAGCAAGTCCAGCCTCAAAATTTCCAAAGTTGTTCACGGGACTAGGAAAAATGAAGACAGTCTACAAAATCAGACTGAGAGAAAATTCACAACCAGTCTCTATTACTACGCCAAGACGTCTTCCACTACCTATGAAGAAAAAAGGTACAAGAAGAACTGATTCGACTGGAGGAACAAGACATCATAAGGCCTGTTACAACACCGACAGACTAGTGCGCTCCGATAGTTTTAGTACCGAAGGCAAACGGGAAAGTCAGACTTTGTGCTGACCTCACCAAACTGAATGAAAATGTTCGTCGTGAGAATTTCCCTCTCCCTACAATGGATCAACTCCTTGCGGAGCTGTCAGGAGCAAAGGTATTCACTAGCTTGATTGTACAATGGATTCCATCAGATTCCACTCGATGAAGAGTCACAGAGTTAACAACATTTATTACGCCATTTGGAAGATTTTGCTACAAAAGACTTCCCTTTGGAATCAACTCTGGGCCTGAAATTTTCCACAGGGAAATGACTCATATTCTTGCTGGAATTCCGGGAGTTATTGCTGACATTGATGATGTTCTTGTCAGTGGTAAAAAAATCAAAGGAACATGATGAGAGACTACAAGCTGTTTTGCAAAGAATGCAAGAAGCCAATATCACCTTGAATGAGAAATGTGTTTTCTCAACTGACACAGTAAAATTTCTGGGTCACATAATCTCACCTGATGGCATCAGTGGATCCAAGCAAGGTGGAAGCAATTACCAATCTTCCAAGACCTCAAAATGTTCCGGAATTGCGAAGATTTCTAGGCATGGTAAACCATGTTGGGAAGTTTACCCCAAATCTTGCAAACATTTCAAAACCTCTCCGAGACCTGCTCAAGCATGAAAATGAATGGACCTGGAGTCATCAGCAAGAAGCAGCATTTCAGAAACTCAAGACTCAGTTGAGTACTGCTCCAGTTTTGGCACACTATAATCCAGAAAAGGAAACAAAAGTGTCTGTTGATGCATCGTCCTATGGACTGGGAGGAGTTCTGCTTCAGAAGGAAGGACAGAACTGGCAACCTGTAATGTATGCGTCAAGATCACTGACTTTTACTGAGCAAAGATGCTCAAGTTGAAAAAGAAGCCTTGGCAGCTACATGGGGCTGTGAGAAGTTTGCTGATTTCTTGATTGGACTGAAGAAGTTCATAATAGAGACAGATCACAAACCATTGCTGGCCTTACTCAAGAAAAAGCACTTGGATGAGCTGACACCAAGAATTCAACGTTTCAGGATGAGGTTGTTGCGTTTTTCCTATGACATAGAGTACACAGCAGGAAAGAACATCGTAACAGCTGATACACTGTCTCGGGCTCCTGGGAGTGTTCCTGCTCAACAGGATCACCAGATGGAGGTCGAGACCAACAGGTTTGTCAACTGTTTAGTCGAGAATCTTCCTGTCACTGATCAACTCCGAGAGAAAATCCGCATCAACCAGGTCAAAAACAAAGTCTGCAGTCAAGTCATGAATTTCTGCAAGACTGATCTGTGGCCTGAATCAGCAAGACGAGATGCTCAGTTGAAACAGTACTGGTACGTCCGTCATGATCTTTCAATCCAAGAGGGATTGTTGCTGTTTCAAAGCCGAATTGTCGTTCCATTTGAACTACAGGAAGAAATGTTGCAGCGCATTCATGAGGGCCATCAAGGAATAGTGAAATGCAGGGCACTGGCAAGACAGAGTATCTGGTGGCCAGGCCTTTCAAAACAAATAGAACAGAAAATCACTGATTGCAGCATCTGTGAAAAGGAACGCAGTCATCATCCTGAACCTCTAAAACCAACCCCAACTCCTGACTATCCCTGGCAACGGGTGGGAATGGATCTTTTTGAATTCAAAGGTCACAAATATCTACTCACTGTAGATTATTTCTCCAGATGGATTGAAATAGCCCACCTGTCACAAACAACATCTACATCTGTTATAGGTCATTGTAAAGCCATTTTTGGAAGACAGGGCATTCCTGAAATCGTGTATCAGACAATGGATCTCAGTTTAACTCAAGAGATTTCAACAAATTTGCAGAAACATATGGCTTTACACATTTGACAAGTAGTCCTCTTCACCCTCAAGGAAATGGGAGAGAGCAGAGAGAGCTGTGCAAAAACGGTGAAAAACTTGTTGAAGAAGGCTGACGACCCTTACATTGCCCTTCTAAATTACAGAGCTGCACCTCTTCAACATGGACAGAGCCCGGCAGAAATTTCTGATGGGCAGAAGACTAAGAACCAGAATTCCATCAATGCCATCAAACCAAGTTCCAGCCAGCAAAAATCAACAGCAGTTCAAAAAAGTGGATGCTCGAATTAGGCAGCAACAGAAGAAGAACTTTGATCGCGCCACAAAGCAAAATCGCTACCACCGCTGAAGAAAGGAGAGAAGTGTGGGTGAAAACTCCGACAGATGAAAAAGCAGTCGTTCTGGACTTTCATTCACCAGCATCCTATACAGTTCAAACGCGTATGGGAAATAGAAGAAGAAATCGGTGCCACCTACGTCGACGAAGCAGCCAGTCACGCTCAGGATCAAGTGTTGTCCCGAAATCAACGTCAACACTCCCATTCCCAAGACTTCCAGGACCTACAGAACAGCAAGAACCTGAACCAGAGGTGCACTTCGATGTTATGCCAGATGATCCGCTGACAACCCAGACATCAACTGAAGAACAATCTCAGTCTGGCACACGCACAAAATCGGAAGACTTGTGAGACCTCGAAAAATACTTTGACTTTAATTGTAAAAAAAAAAAAAAAAAAAAAGTTTATTTGTTGTCGACGTGCAGAAACTGAAAGTGAAAGTTGAAACTGAACAACAAAGTGAACTATTGTTTTGTACAACTGTCAAACGTTAATTTGATGCATGTTGGATTGCATGAGTTTGATTCAAAAATTTATTTGAATTTAAAAAACGGACGTTCAGATAGTTCAATATTCTGGAAAAAGGGGGATGTAATATGGATTACATTATTGTCCAATCATAAAATAGAAGTGTATTAACCTCCTTCCGGAATTACTGTGGCCTTGTGGTTAATCGTCGGCTTGGTAACGGCGAGACGATAAGAACGGTCTAACTCGATTCATCTCTCTAGTGTTTATATTTCTTTTGTGTGAATCTGATGTAGATAACACAATAATCTGAATGTTTAAAAACTTCTCGAATGATAATATCTGGACCGGCAGACTTGCTTTTCAACGAACGTGTCGCGCGTTTCAAACTCACTAATAATTAAGCCCATTAAAGGCGTATTCTGTTTGACTGAAAACGTGTCAGCACGTGGTTTTTCTGAACGGCATAACTCACGTCTGCCGCAGTATTTGGGTCAATGTGACATTAAGGGGTTCTCACCCATTTTTACAAATCTGTTTTGACCAAATACACGGTTTTGGTATGTGGTCGAATTGGCGAAACCCAGCCCCGAATCAGCCGCCTTGATGACGTCGAAAAGCGAAGTCGCTCTTCGTGTTCGGCTGAAGTGAAATGGGTCGAATGTGTGCTGTGTCTGGTTGCGGAATTTCATCAGGAAATAAGCAAAGAGTAAGCGTTCATGCTTTTCCAGGTGCTTATAGCCAGTTTAAGCGATTGTGGATAAATTTTGTCACCACAACGAGGAAAGATTTTGTTCTTCGGGATAGTTATCACAGCATTTGCGGTCGTCACTTCGAAGAGCACAGTTTCCAGACTAATACATACACCCGGAAGGTAAAGGTGGAAGCTGAAATTCGGGTCCTAAGACAGCTGAAAGAGGATGCTGTGCCAACTGTTATAACAGAAAAAAAAATGTATAAAAGCACTCTCTGTTCATTCGCCAGCTGCAAGCGCAAGCCTCAAACGCAACAGTGACACGGATTCTGTCAGGAGCAAGAGAGCCAAACTCAGAGACGTAAAGAAGGTAAGGTTTGTGGATATAGGTGGTTGATCTTTTTGTGTTTCATTCTCAGTGTATGGTTGGTTGTAAAGAAAACTGTTGGTTTTTTTGTTCAGTGTTGGCATCAAACTGAAACATACATTGTTACTGTCACAGTGGCAGTCAGTCAGTCATACTGCCTGCTGCCACTGAAACCGTTGCATGTTTCCAGCAAAACTGAAGTTACGATTCTTATTAACAAGAAAGTGTCCATGTCCACAAATAACAACTTGTTGGACTCCAGTGAATAATAGTTTGGGTTTTTATTTTTCAGGACATTGCTAAACATCAAGCACCCCTGCAAGTTCAAGTTTCCGCCCAACAACCATATGCTTTAGTAAGTGAATTATTATCAGTATTTGGATACAGGATGGCGACTTAGTGTGCATTTTAAGATATATGCAGGTGTGGTATGTCGGGAGCGTGCCGGTGTTCCCCGGGTTCTATGTTCCCCAGTAGCGCTGTTCCCCATGTCTCTGTTCCCCAGTGTCGATGTTCCCCAACCGAAAAAGCGTGCCGCTGTTCCCGTACCGGTGTCCCCAGGTTCTCTGTTCCCCAGTAGCGCTGTTCCCCAAACAGATTTCAATGCACGTTAGCGCCAGTACGGGCCCTACTGCACAAGGAGAGGTTGCGCCGGGCACATCCCACATTCGCCTGATGTCTGTGTGTGCGTGCACTGATGCGTGTGTGTGAGTGCTGGGTAGCAGGAAGGGGAGGGGAGTAGTGCGAGACCTACTGCGAGTTATAGTTCTATTATCCGCTCCACCCCCAATACCCCGACCCTCTCCCCCTCCCTCCCCCCCCCCCCCACCCCGCCCTCCCACTGCCTCGCCTATAGCAATGAAAACAACAGTAACAACGTTTAAGTCAGTAAAACCCACCAACACCACCAAGGGCAAAAACTTGGGGAACAGCGGGCCTGGGGAACACCGGGACCGGGGATTTGCGGGAATGGGGAACAGCGGGATCGCCACAGGGTGGGGAACAACGAAACTGGGGAACTTAGGGACTGAATTTCGATTTTTTTTTCTTGAGGAAACACCGGGACTGGGGAATATAGAGACTGGGGAACAAAGAACCTGGGGAACAGCGGCGTGACTCGGGTATGTCTGTGTGCCATTAACTGCCCTGGTGAGTAAGAGAATAATGAGGTTAGATCTGCAGCTTAGATCTGATGTACGGCACGTCACGCATCAGTTTTTACAATAACAGCCAGAATCTTTGACTGCAATATATTGTAAAATACCCCTCAGATTCTAATTGTCATTGTGGAACCCCAGAATTTAAGCAGAGAGAGTGAGTTTAAAATGAGGAATGTAAAGAAAGTGCGTGTGTGTGTGTGTGTGTAGGGAGGGGGTGGGGGGGGGGGGGGGGGGGGAGGGACTGAAAGTGAACAGCTGTTGAAAAGATTTCTACAGCAGGGAAGAGAATGAGTGTGATGATGCAGTAGCTGACAAACTCCTGTTCAAAGGAAAAGGCATTATCTGATAGATCTAAACAACTGAAGGAATATGTGGTTTATCACATAATCTTTTTTCTTTACATACTACGGTGATGTGTGTGTGTGTGTGTGTGTGTGTGTGAACAGATGTATGTATGTGCATGTTTATATCATGTACCATCTGTGTGTGTGTGTGTGTGTGTGTGTGTGTGTGTGTGTGTGTGTGTGTGTGAACAGATGTATGTATGTGCATGTTTATATCATGTACCATCTGTGTCGTGCGTATGTGTGTACATGTACATAATATGATCAACCTGTAAAATGTCGAAACTGCCTGGAAGAAACACAAGCATCTGATGGCGAGGGAGGTGGTACTGTACAAGGAGCTGTAGGTTCAAACTGGTACGGCTGAACTCCATACACTTAAGTGAAAATTTCACGTTCGATGTCCTCTTCGTTGGAACTTGACTCGTAGCTGGGAGCATCTGCCATTATCGCCGGAAAATAGTTGAGTTTTACGTCCTCATAGTGAAAGCTTTTAGGGGCATGTCTTTCGTTCACGATAGTCTTGGCACTTATACGTCACTTGTGGAATCCCCGACTCTCGTTTCTTTCCATACTGTGCTCGGCAATCTCCGTGGCGAGTCACGATTTGGCTACTTGCACGACCCGAAACACGGATAGAAGTGAGTTCCAGAAGAAAAGTAACACGTACATCGAAACACGCTCAATCATACTTTTGAAAAACCCGAACATGCTATTTATGGGTAAGGACCCCTTTAAGTCTAAAGTGGTCAAACCGGTGTAACAGCCCATTCTTACCCACCCTCTGGAACTTACCCCGGGGTAAGTCTGGGCTAGCCTGCTTTTACCCCCGGTTCTCGACTGTTATCGCGTTGTTCATTTTTCTCTCTTGGATGAAATTTTTGAAACTTTGCTCCAGAAATCTGTTTAATCGGAAAGCGCCACCGTTAATGAACCTGAAAACTTTTATTAAATGCTTCACTCGCGCGCGCGCGCGCGCGCACACACACACACACACACACACACACACACACACACAGAGGCACATGCACGCACGCACGCACACACACGTACTTCCATCCCATCTGTCTATCCATCCGTCTAACCATACATGTATACACGTGAGTCAAAAAGGGGTCAGTAAAGATCTTAGTCTTGAATGATGACATGGAGGAAGAGAGAGACTGAAAGCTGTGCAGAAACAGAAAGTTTGTTGCATACAGAGGGCGCTTGAAAAGAGGGAAACGCTGCCCACATGCCTTTGTGATAACGAGGGATACAAAGGAGAAGCGTTATCAGCTGAGGAAGGCAAAAGGCCGGCCATGTGTACACAGCTAGGCTAGATCAAAAAGGCGTGATGAAGCTGGACTTCAAAACAGAGCGAGAAGAAGTGTAAGACCATAAATGTTTGATCAGGATGCTAGTGAAGAGAATGAAGAAGAAGCGCAATACAAAAGGATTTAGAACATCTGAAAAGGAGTCTGGCGGCCTTATTCTTTCGTTTGTGTTCGTGATGAATAAGATGTTTTGGACAACTGGCAAGAAGGGAGTGACGGTGATCAATCTTGAAAGGATGACACAGTATAGTTGAAAGTTTTGGTGGCATCGTCTGGGAGAAAGTACGATCAGGGATAACCCAGTGGAGTTCTGGACAGCACATGGTAGACGGAGCTGGAAGGAGTCCCATCCAGTGTAACACATCAAGGTGACGAAGAAACTGGCTGGACGAATGAGGCAGTTGAATGACTCAGAAAAAAGCTGCTTGCAGTGGCAATGAAGTCAGTCTAACGGGGTGTATTGGGAGAACATGTTAGTGATGGGTTGAGTGTAAAGGACCAGAAGAACAGATCCATGTGAGACTCCCAACTGCAAGAGTGCAGGACAAGAGACAATGCCATTAAGGAAAACAACCTCAGCGCGGCCACGGACATACCAACTAAACCTGGTGAGTACCGTGACTTAATTACTCTCTCTATAGGAGAGA
Organism: Conus betulinus; assembly: GCA_016801955.1. NCBI lineage: Eukaryota > Metazoa > Mollusca > Gastropoda > Neogastropoda > Conidae > Conus > Conus betulinus. The sequence continues at coordinate 805,298 of JADBJO010000208.1, forward strand.
TATGCACCATTGTCTTATGAGTTGAATGAGAATGATGAGTTAAATGGCAATATAAATTTAACTGATTTGCCAATAAACTAAGGGAACTTTAAAACAGTCTGTTGTCGACAGAAGGAATGTGAGAAGGGTGAGCGTAAGTGGCCCTTGTCAGACGATCATGTGTGTTCAGCACACAAATCTAATCAGAGCTTTTTATAAGCTTTGATGGTTATCTGTAATTAGAAATACATTTAGCCAGTATTTGTACATGACAGTTACAATGAATACGGTAACACATATGGTCATTCATTTGCATAAACTAAATCATTGGGCTTGACAAAGGGATTTTTTTCAACATGTAAATGAAATGTTTCACTATGACGAGATGAGCATCCAGTCTTCACAATTATCGTCTTAGAAGGCAATCAGTTGCACGTGAGTGTAAATATTTTTCAAGAATACCACCAGCAAACAATTATCAAGTATGTACAATCGTTGTAAAGTACACAGAAACGCATCTCTTGCCATACTTGCGAGATCTTTAATTGCAGTTCAAATCTAGGTTGAATATAGAATGAAAAACAAATTGCAACCACCATTTTCTAGCTGTTATAAACTATAGCTCTCTCTTTTGAAAAGCAGACACTCTCGACCATTTGGTGTGTTTTTTTTTTGTCCTCCGTAAGGACACACGACAAACCGCTGACCTCGATCAAGGTCGATAAGATCTTGGATTCAGACGTTGATCTGGATCCGCATCATGTCTCCGCACCCACATTTGAAAGAGTTCGTCCATGCCCCAGATGTCTGTCTGTTCCACAGCTGGACTTCAATCCGTGGAGCAGGGGTTTTCCTTTCTTTCTTTCTTTTGTTTTAGTGTGTGTGTGTGTGTGTGTGTGTGTGTGTGTGTGTGTGTGTGTGTGTGTGTGTGTTGTGCTGCTGAAGGCATTCTGGGTCAGCCCTGTGATATGGATCCGCACAAGAAAAATAGGCTGATCCTCGCCCACTTTTTGTCTCTCCATCAAGTTTTGTAAAATCAGTTAGGTAGCTGAATGGTGACAATTTTACTGACAGACAGACAAAGGGGGGGGGGGGGGGGGGGGGGGGGGGGGGGGGGGGGGGGGGGGGGGGGGGGGGGGGGGGGGGGGGGGGGGGGGGGGGGGGGGGGGGGGGGGGGGGGGGGGGGGGGGGGAGGGGGGGGGGGGTGAAAAACATTAAACCTCATGGGGGGGGACGAGGAAAACAAAAACAAAACATGGAGGTGACGAACAGGTGAAAACATTAAAGGAAATCAAAACTCTGCACCAACTCTTATGTAGTCTGTAAAGTATTCACCATACCTTACCTTGGCTTCCTTTTTCTCCATGCTCTTAATACATCAATGTACCTTGTAGGCATTCGTTTGACGAAGCGACACATCATAAAACTGTTTGATACAGGTAAGATCATTAAAAAAAAAAAAAAAAAAACTTGAATAGAAATCTCGTACATTTGCCCTCTGCGCTCCATGCCATAAGCGCACATAAGCACACCTTCACTACATATGCACACTAAGCACACATCTAACACACCTTACATATGCACACTAAGCACACATACTAACACACCTTCACTACATATGCACACTAAGCACACATACTCACACCATATTCATTACATATGCACACTAAGCACACGTACTAACATACCTTCACTACATAAGTATGCATGTGCTAGGAACCACCTGATAAAGCACCATTCTGCCTTCCTGTTTCTTCTGCTAACTTTCCTCTTTCACGCTGCTTCCTTCCAGTCATTTTAAGCCCCTGTTCGTGTTCATGTATGTCATGAATAAAAATGTTCAAAAACAAATATTTCGATTTCGTCTCGGTGTACCAGGCAAAAAAAAAATCTTTTCCTTAAATTTCCTGACCAGGGTAAAGATAAAAGGTGCTCCATAATCAGTTGCTGCGCAGGAACCCGCCCTGTGACTAGGCCAGTGATATTACACCCTCGCCCTCACTTTCTTTCACGTTCCCAAATGACCTTTTAACCTTTTACTTGTGGAGCGCGTATGCGTGCGCGCGCGCGCGCGCGTGAATGTGTGTGTGTGTGTGTGTGTGTGTGTGTGTGACACAGACTGACAGACACAGACAGACAGACAGAGGGAGCAGCGGCAGGGCAGGCGGCTCGGGTGGGGGAATGCAATTAATTTCAGTTCGAGTTTTATAAGACAATGCCCCCGCCCGCCCCCCCCCCCCCCCCCCTCTCTCTCTCTCTCTCTCTCTCTCTTATACTTATACAGTTGATTTCAGTTCCAGTTACAGGCGACAACGCAATCTCTCTCTCTCTCTCTCTCTCTCTCTCTCTCTCTCTCTGTGCATGTTGCCATGCCAACCTAACGTCTCTGTCGTGTGAGAGAGCCGGTTGATTGTTCAGTCTAAAACGACAAGGGGCTGATGACTGTCGGGTATAACACGACAAGAGGGCTGACCGGGTCGTGCAACGGTGTGCAGCTGAGACCGACAGGCGGCGCGGGCTGTTGGGGAAGGTGACACGCCGTGTGTCCGACAGGCGATGCAGTGTGCCGGTGAACATGACACGCTGTGTGTCCGCTCCACAGCCTGGTACCAACAGCGTCTTGTACAGCCAGCAAAGCTGGCAGCATCACACTCACCCAGTCTGGCGCCAGGCGACAGTCTGAGCCATCGCTGCCACCAGCAACTCGTGGCTGATTGTGCTTCGGCGTGACTTGGCCGGCCAGTGTGGACAGAGTGGACAGTGACAGCAACATGCACAGTAGCTTTGCTGGACAAAGGTGAAATGTGACCGGTGTACAGACATTCTACCTGATGGAGTCAGCGGGGCTGCTGACAGCAACAACAGGTTACTCACCTGTTGCCAGCGTCTGTCCTGCTGTTCTGTGGGGCCTGCTGACTGGGGCTCTGCCGCTTTCCTGCTGACACGGCCACTTGCTCTGTTTCTCGTCTGCGCGTCTTCACACCAGCCCGCCACAACTGATGTGCTTCAGGGCGCTGTTGTCGACAGCCATTATTACAAACAATACGCAAAAAAGAATGCTGCCACTGCTGCTGTTGTTGCTGTTGCTGACATCACAGTTAAGTCTGAAAAAAAAATCAATTCCACTGGACATCAAAGGATAATAGGATAGTGTTTCTTTCAATCACTGAAAAAGCATATCCAATGTAACAGTTCAGTAATTATTGATTTCAGACGTGTCCAAAGTAAATCATTTCATGCTTTTTCTGTGAACAATATGTTTTCAGTTCAAGCTGAAAGGATATCATAGTCGCCGCCGCCTAGGTCTTTTTTTTTTTTTTTTTTTTTAAGTTGCTGAACTGTCAACCGTCAATATTGAGCTGCTGTACATTATTCACTGCACTCTGGTGCTTGAGTGGAACCTGAATGTGCTCATCCTGTTTGATGACAATGATTAGTGTGCCCACCATGAGACGTTTCTCACTCTGCGCCACCTGTCAGTATGTGATTCATGGTCAGATTGGAATGTGTATTCATAAGAAGAAATATTAGTCGCCCCATGAACATGAATTTATATACAAGACAGCTTGCCGACAGGATGAGGTTGTCCATTAATGAATACAAAACAACGACAACGACAACATGTTCTGTTATAACTAATCAGGAAGACGAAGCATCGGAAGCACGGTAGCGGGGACATGGTGAAAAGAGAGAACAGGACAGGTAGAGCGAAGATGTCGGCGAAATCAAGTGATGTGTAGCGTTAACGTACTGAGAGTGTGATGAGACCACGGGAAAGACAATGGATTCAAGAGTATAAATGACAGCATGCCAAAGATATGTGGCAGCGCTTGTGCGGTCCTGTCCAAATCACTTGCGTTGCTCTGTCTGAACCAGTGCAGGCGGACAGAAAGAAGGCAGAAAGCAACGTGAAGCATGGCAGACGCGTCCGATGTGTCTATTCACCTGGTTTGACGTCAGCCCAGTCACCGCATTCAGCGTGAACTCCCAGGGCTGCGTTGTACAGAAAAATAAGACCTTCACTGTAGGATTCATGGAAGGTAGAAAACGCTGACTTCTGTGCTGTTGATAGCTGAAGATACCGGAAACGAATCACATCGTACAATACGAAGCACGATGCTCTGGATTTGGGAGACAGAGGACGGAGACGACATCTTGACAATCGTCTGATTGTAATAGCTGTGTGGACTAGTCTCTGATCCATGTTGCCTGGCACGATATGCTGACACTGTAATGGCAGGTGAGTGGTTTCATTCACGCCCGTCTTTCAGAAACAGTTGTCATAACGGCAGGGCCGCTTGACAGGCATCGCCTTTAGGCTTTCATGGTCTTCATGTTCCACTCCATGGAGGTTCTATATCTTACCACGTCTTTATTCCATTATAGGTATATGGTCTGCCCAGTAAACGTTCTCTCTAACAGAATGAAACATACCCCACCCTCTTTTTTTATTTACCCCCCCCTCACATGCGTTTCCATTTGTTGTTGACCCCCCCCCCCCCCCCCCCCCCCTGTGTGTGTGTGTGTGTGTGCGCGCGCGCGCGCGCGCGTGCGTGCGTGTGTGTGTGTGTAATTAAAAGAAAAAGCCTTTACGATGGGGGAAACCATGTTTTTCATTTAATCGTATCAAGCCAGGCTTGACTGCCACGGGCTGAGATTCTGTCTCCGACAACATGATCAAGCATTTTCAAGTGCGTCTCTTATCAAAGGTGTTGGAGTTCTTTCAAATGTATTGGAATACAGGAATGCTCGCTACAGACTGGGAGAAAGCCATGGTATCCAGTCTCTCTACCAGGAAAATCTAAAGCACATCCTTTTAATTTTCAACCCATATGTTTAACACCTCGCATTGAAAAAGTTTTTTTTCAAAAGAATTATTAAAAAAAAACAAACAAACAAACAAAAAAACAGAATGGTACATTTCATCGAGAGAATGGAGTTTCATCTTTACTTCAGGCAGATTGAAGGAGAAAACAGATGAGTTCCAGATCACATTATCCACTTAACATCGCACTGTGTCAAAAAGCTTTAGCCAGTGTCACTCAGCCCTTGCCACAACTTTAATGTTCATAGAATCTATGATTCAATTTTTCACACTAAACTGTATACAAAACATTCAAAATATGGGTGTGAGGTCGTCTCTCCCAGTTTTTAAAGGTATTTTTATCGGATAATAGAATCCAAGTCAGTTTAACTAAAATATTACCAAGTTCTAAGACAGTTAGTTTATGTGTCCCCCGGGAAACTTGATCGGTCCGGCACTCATTTTGTTAATGCTTTATGATATTTAAGAGGTTAATACAAAAGGTGCCACATGAGCTCTTTATGTAGATGACATTGCTCACTGAGGAAATGTCAAATGTAATTTTTCAAAAACTTAAAGTTAAGTGTCTTCGTGCTATCTTTCATCATAAATGTTTTTGAAGTAAATATATTAATTACCTTGTAAACAAGGCTAAAGAATTGCATCATTACGTGTAGTTTCTAGTATACCTCTGATAAACTGGGGTTCTTGGGTTAATCATTTTGCTTCAGGAGTAGTTGGTTCACTTTTCTCATATGGCCAAGAACTATTTTTACAGTATCAAAAACATATTTACAGAGGTAACCAGTACTGACTCCTTAGCCTTTAATTGCATTAGGACTTCCCTGATGAGCTTCCACTGGTTTGCGTACAAGGAGACAGGTGTCTTACCCTTAGATGAACAAAGGTTAATCTGCACCTGCAATTTTTTCCTACAACAAGAACCATCCTAAATTCATTTTATGACCAAACTGGATGGGAGTACTTACGTTGAGAGAGAGAGAGAGAGAGAGAGGGGGGGGGGGGGGGGGGGGGGGGGGAGCAGTGTACCTCGGTTGATTGTGTTTCTCCGTTGTTTCAGAGCTGTAACTTGTCTTTAGGTGACATTGCCACGCTTCCAAATTGCTCATATCCTTTATGGTTGGCAGAGCAGGCTGAAATCATCTTCTCTTAGGGGATCTCAGTAAAAACGATCATTCACTGTGACTCCTATTCTGTGCCGAAGGACCTGATAGGCAGTACATAGAGTTCCTGTTTACATATATTGACGGGCCGTTCTGCTCGGATACTTCCCATGTTATTTCTGATCCTCCAGTTACTAATACGGGGTTCCAAATAAATATAGTATGGTTCCTGGGTACTCCAGCGTGAGAGGCGACGACTTAGCTGACTTGTATGCAAAAGAAGCCGCACGAAACATGTGAAGTCCTTCTTTCTTCATCTGTAGGTATTCGTCTTCACAATGTTCTCTCTGAAATATGAGACAGAAGTAGTACTTTGAAGAGTCGAGGAGTCAGAAGCACAGATCGGATCAGTGTAGTCCAACAAGAACATGTCTTAATTTCCCAGGGCTACACCAAAGCGTAACTTAATACATAGAGTAATACATAGATTATGGGTTAATGGAAGGACAGGCAGGCCAGTCAGGCTGCGGATACACAGTGAAGAAAAATGGGCCCGAACTATCCAGGAAGACAGTGGTGCATACCGTTTGACAACTTCAAGTCTAACAATGGAGGTAGAAACAGTGACACAAGCACTCCACAGACCAATTTCAACTCAACGAGCCGTGATACTGACTGACACCATAAAAAGTGGAGAGTGGAATGGGAAGCCATGCTTGGCGTGAAGTAATGCGTAACCTTGTACTGCCCCTGGACATACAGAAGTCTTAGGAAATGCGAGTAGACACACTGCATGCAAGGCAACGATAAGAACTGGATTGCAGCCTGGCGATCTGATGTGATAATGATTCTGAAGAATCACCTCAACAAATAAGAACCAAACTGTAGACCATCTTTCAGATCTGATCATCAAGAATTGCCGCACATTCAGACTTGAGGGAAGAGCATGAAACATCACCAACCAAACAAACATTGGAAAAATCTCAAGGTCAACACTCCTAGAGACTGGGGCAGACTCCTACTGGGCCTTTCCAATAACCGACACAAACGATCAAACACATGGCAACGGAGGCAAGCTTTTGAATCTCACAGGGACACCAGTACATACTGTAGACGTGTGTGCGCTGGTGGGAGTGTATTGGTGAGGCAATGCAGGTGTGTAAATTGAAGGGTCCATAGATGTCAGTGTGTGTATGTGTTGTGCGTGCGTGCGTGTGTGTGTGTGTGTGTGTGTGTGTGTGTGTGTGTGTGCGCGCGCGCGCGCGTAAGTTCATGCATATGTGTGTGTGTTGGGGGGGTGGGGGGGGGCTTTGTGAGGTGGGTGGGTGAGCGGGTTGTTACTACCGTTGTGTGAGTGTGTGGTTGTTGTGTGTTTGTTGTGTTCTTGTACTATGTTATCTTCTGAACATTTATTTCCTACAAACAATCAAAGGTGCACGTGCGGACGCGCATACCATACACACACTTGCACTCACACTCAGGCATACACATGTACACACACAGGCACGCCGCGCGAGCATGCGCTAGCGCTTACGAGCACACACATACATATGCGTGCATATGCAGCATGTACACGTGTACATATACATACGCACACCTGCGCACATACACACCCACGCGCGCGCGCACACATACACACATGCGTATACGCCCATATGCACAGGCACACATACATACGCACACACACACGTGCAGATGCATGCGTGCAGGAGCATGCTCACACAAGCCCAAAACACACACGCGCGCATACACATGCACATCTGCACACACACACACGCACGCGCGCGCACACACACACGCACGCACGCGCACACACACACGAGCGCGCACGCATGCGCGTGCGCAGATACACGCACACGCAAACACACATACCATACACACACGCACATGCACTCGCGCATCGCAAACACTGCCACAAACATATGGCCCGTGCCCAAATACCTATGCATACACATATGTACACACACGTGTACACTCGCCACACACATAAATCATAATAGTGGCACAGCCAGTGTTACATAGGTACTCAAGATCTGACCAGCACGTGGGGCTATCGCGTAGGTAAAAAACATCTGCATGTTGTTTCTTAAATTCTCTCATCTCGGTCATTAATTCATTCATCCATTAGCTTCAAATCATGCGCACTGTGGTCTCGAAACTTGGCGGATGTGGTGTAGTCTATATGGACTAGTCCGCACGCAGTGACACCTTACTGAAACTGAAAGTTGGCCAGGTATTTAGAACCATCACTTGCATTTGCGTGTGATAAAGATTTCTGATAATCCCTGTTTTGTTTTGATTGCACAAGAAGAAGAGTTCAGTTTTGGCCTCTTCGTGACATGATGAAGTTTTTCAACTTTCCGCTGACAGTGTCTGCTGTGTGTAATCCCAGTGATGAGACTGGATGGAGTCTGCATATCTTTATTAAGTCTCATTCATGCGGAAAATATTTTTCATTGAAGTTTTTGTAGCAGTCTGTACTATGTAAACTTTCAAAGTTCTGTTCTAAATATGTCATCAGTATGTTCAGCGTCTAGTTTGCACCTAGAGCAAAGCGTCTCCTCCATCCTCGCTTCCCTCCCCCTTCCTACTCCCATACCCCTTCTCTTCAAATTGTTCGATTCCTACGAGTAATACGTCAGCCTGTTCCATACTCCAACTATTCGATGTTCTCCTATGTATTGCGAATACATGAAGTTAAATAGAATGATGATTATTGTATGTACTTTGCCTACGTGGACCCAGAGAGAGAAAGAGACACAGCAGACAGACAGACAGACAGACAGACAAGGAATAAATACAGTCATCAAGAAAAAGATGCGTGGAACTGTTAGTTTTCGGAATATTTCTGTTCAATGACGTGTCAAGGCAGTCCATGCCGAGCATAATGATATAATTCTGACAATATAAAGAGAAGAAATAAACACTTTGTGCCAGCTTGCGGTAAAAAAAAACAAAACAAAAAACTGCATATACAGGAAGGGGAATCAAATTGACTGAGTTTCCAACGCGTATGATTATGTCAAGGCGAAGAAATGATTTTAAATACCGCGCTTGGATCTAAGCTTAACAAAAGGAAATGCAGTCCTCCACTGTTGACCAACTTCTACTTTGAACTAATTATGATATTTCGTTTTTTTTCTTCTTTTTTTTTTTTTAATTTACTTATTCAATGACATATTCTTCTTAACTTGTTTGTTATTGGTAAATTTTACAAACCCAGGAATAATAACTGTGTCATGAGTCCCACTCACTCCATCTGTGCAGTCTCTTCTCTCTTTATTCGGTATCATTCTTGTTATTTTTATCATTGTTACTATTATTATCATAGTTTTTATTTACCTTCTTTATTGAAGCCCTCTAGGGTGAAAGGCGTTGTTACCTTTTGACCATTTTTTGTTCCATTGGTTTAGAGGCGAATAGACCAAAACAAGGAAATGGTCATAAAACAACACCGCGTTTCAGCCTTGAGGATTTCCATGAGGGAGAGAGGTGAGAGAAAATGACCAGAGACAGTATGTCTGACGTTCTCAGTGATCTCTGTTGCCTTTTAATATCGTCTATGAACAGACGTTAAAATAAGCAGTGAACTGAAGTGAACTGTCGTTTGGAGGCCTGCGATTTCAGTTCGGAAAAAAAAAGCACCCTCACTTGTGAGAAGGATAATGAAGTCCTGACATTACAAATACAACTGAAAGAGTTAGAGAGCAGCAAGACGGAAGCCATCCAAACATCTAAGAAATACAATTTGAATGAGACTTACTTTTTTTTTTTTTAAAACGAGAATGGGAGGAAAAAAGCAAGAATCATCTGGACTTAAGAGGGGGGGGATTTGTTTTTGCAATGAAGCAAAACACAGAAAAGGAAGGTACGCCTTAAAAGTCCTCAAGTAAAAAAGAGTTAATAAAGAATACAGGAGTTTTTGAGGGAACATAGAAACACATATAAGTTGAAAAATATATGTTTTGATTAGAAATGAATTTAAAAGAAAGTGGTACGCCTATGAAAAACTTGCTGATGTGTCTTATGAAATGAACTAAAGGAAGGGGGGCCGGGCTGGGGGCCACAAAGTGAGCGGTAAGTGGCCGATTGCAATAATTAGGCTCATGAAATTTAAGAAAAAGTGTTCATATATATGTGTAAAATTCTGTCTGGCCACTGTACCCCGCATGCTCAGACATGTCGGATGGATATACATATGTTCCTCGAGTGCCTTGTAGATGAGAAACAAAGTATGTTTGTGATATTTATCCGCTTTCATCCTAGATTATTCAATTGAAATGTTTTAACGCATTTTTGTGTGTAGTAGTCTTCTTTATGTGTTATATCTTTGAGATCCCCCTCCCCACCACCCCCCCATTTGTATATTCATTCAAATACTTTTATGTGAATTCTTCTGTCTGTAGTCAGTGTATGAAAGTTATTTATAGGAAAAAAGTGGAGAAAAAAAAATGGAACAATTTTTTCTCAGAAAGCGTGTCTTCAATGGACACCGACAAAATTTCAAGGCTTAGAAGCGGATGAGTTTCTTTGCAAATAAAGGGGAGGAGCGGGAGAGGCTCTTGGAAGTTTAACATGCAAATGATGGGCTCAAAGAGCCTGAGAACCCTACGGGGGTGCGAAGGGTGGCTCGAATCCTTGCAATAATGTTGTAATAATCAAATGTCTAGTGGCGTGGAACTATGTCCACGAACGTCTCTAATTACTTTCTAAAGCAGAAGGGACCACGTGCATCCTCTGCCCCCGCACCCTCCGCACACCCCTTCCCCTCCTAACTCTCGTTTACCTTTAATCCACTTACATTTTTTTTCAAAAAGTATTTCTCTTTTATAACAGGATCACATGGAATCACAATCATGCAAAGGCATAGTAACTTTTAAAGAGGCAAGTAATTGGCCTCAACCCCTGTAAATGATGGGCCAAGAATTCAATACATCCTTACGGAAGAAAGTAATGTTAATTTTATGACGAAGGTGAATTGTCATTCAACTAGAAACAAAGAATCTTTGTGATATTACATGAAAGTGAAGAACCGGATAAATAAGTAAATTATAGGAAACCTGTAGAAGTAATCAAGACTGGTTATAAAAGACGTGCTGGAGCTTTATCGAAAGTATTGTAATGATCGCTAGAAAAACAACCATTACTATAAGATATTGACACGGAACGGAACAACATAAGACATTTTCCAGGCTTTGAAATACTCCAAAGATCGAGATCCAGTCTTTCAAAAAGACATTGTCACATCATTTTGAAATATTCAGTATTGGAAAACGATCCAGAAATGAGGTCAGTGTAATGTAAGGGAACCATGAGCATGAACATGAAATGAGGTCAGTGTAATGTAAGGGAACCATGAGCATGCACATGTTGGGTGGAGTTCAGAGCCTATCCCCCTAAAAATGTGGAAAAAAAACAAGGAACCCCTTTTCCGTTCTTCGAGAAGTCCCATGTTTGCTTCCAACCACAGTGTCAGTCCATTGAATCTATTCATAACGCTTATTAACTTCGCGTCCCGAGCCTTGGAACACATGACTTACGGAGAAACCGGTAGATACCCTTTATCTATAGACCATGCTGTAAAATCGGTCAAGTAGTGATTTAAGGTCCACACTATGCTTCTTGCTTGATTTCCCAAACAGGCTCATTCAATCGATTTAAACGATATACCAGGACACGGTATTTTCGAAACTGGTCAGACGTTTTGGGTTCTCGTAGATCGGTTCAATGGCTTCTGAACGAATGACTTTTTTTTCCGAAAGGACAAACCAACGTGTCATGGACTGTTATAGACAAGACTGGCACGAACCCACCAAATAGCGTTCTCTCTCTCTCTCTCTCTCTCTCTCTCTCTCTCTCTTAAGGTTTGCCCTTCCTTCTGCAAAGCTTAGCGTGTGACCATTCAGCCAACATTCTGTCGCCAGTTTGACGTAACCAGCCTACCTCCCATGCAGCCACTCATTTCCGTCTGCCTGTCAGCGCTGCGCTGCCTGAAGTGGTCTAAGGCCACTCCGAGGGGTATGAGGAGCTGGATCATTCCAGAATTCGGCTGACACATGTCAGTCTTTCTCTGCTTGAATCTTCATCGTTTAGTCCTGCATTCCTACCTGCATATATCCCACTCTTTACTTCCCCGGAGAATGGGGGCCCGGTTGCCTGAATGGTCGAGCATCGAGTTTGCCATTTGACCTTCTCTGACGTACTGCGGATGTTTTGCGACCTGATTTGTCCCGAAGTGCCGATTTGTACAAAATAGACAGATGGGATCTCCCATTGCTGCCCACTTCGCCCTAAAAGCCAATTGGTACAGTTTTGACTCCTTGGGATAATGATGCATGTCTGAATGTTCACAGAGACCACTGTATCTAACCACCACCTCTCTCTCTCTCTCTCTCTCTCTCTCTCTCTCTCTCTCTCTCTCTCTCTCTCTGTGTCTGCCTGATTGTCTGTCTCTCACTTTCTCTATCCCCCCCATCCCCACCCCCCGCTCTCTCTCTCTCAACGCACCATGTTTCAAATGCTGTGTGTTGGTTACTCTTTATCTGTATATCCCATCCTCTGTGTCTCTGTCGCTCTGTCTCTATTCTATTTTTAGTAAAGGAGTCTTCTTAAGGAGTCTTCTATTACTCTCTCTCTTTCCCTCTCTTCGTCTCTGTATGTCTCTGTTTTCCTCTCCCTCTCACACACACGCATACACACACACGCGCGCGCGCGCACGCACGCACGCAAGCGCGCACGCATGCACTCACGCACGCACGCATGCACGCTAAACTCGCATACATATTCATCTATCTACCCACCAACCTACCTAGCTGCGTATCTATCTATCTATCTATCTATACTTGAAATAAAACAAGAAATATACAAAAGTTCGAATTTCATGGTATATTCTCAGTAAATTTTTGCTTTCAAAAAAGCTTCATCAGTCTAGCAATGTATCTTCAAAACAGGCGTTATTTCATAGATATGGTGAATGATCAGAAGCTCTGGTCAATTAAACATAAGGCAAAAACGTCCACAGATAAAACGGGTGTTCGTTGGCGACAATAACCCAAGCACAGATAGATAGATAGATAGATAGATAGATAGATAGCTTCCCCCACTACTTAATTGTTCAGCATTATATTGTTTGGTCAATCAGTGGGTGATTGCATCTCTTAGGAGATCCAAGGAAAGGTTGTTCTGCACAATTCTTAGCCACTGACAATGCTTGGGTTATTGAACAGCACAGCTGACCACTCAGACTGTTCCATATCTTTTGATCTCCCTTGCATCCTTAAATGGATCCTCAAGCATAGGCTCAAAGATTGTCCCTTATATTTTATACTACTGTTTGCATAATGTTTTTTAGTTTTTCAACAACTTTTTTTTCCTCCACACTTTCGTTTTTGTTTACTGAATTCTACTACCTTTTCGCTGGCTGCTGCTTAGGGGTGCTGTTGGATTCTTTTTCGAACCCTTAGCGGTCAGAACACCACAGAATTATGGACTGTGGTGTGTCTCTATCTGGCGCCAAGAACACAGACACAATCAGATGTGTCTCTCTGATGAGATCGATCACGCGGACGAAAGGCCTCGGAGCAGACGATACAAATAGATCTGCCTTTGAGAGGGATTGCCTCGGAGCAGACGATACAAATAGATCTGCCTTTGAGAGGGATTGCGATAGTTTTCTCATGCAGCTAGTGAAAGGTTTTCATATTTATGATACACATTTTTCCCATTTACTTCGTCTTCAGTTTTTTTTTTTTCTCTTAATTTCAAATCTTTGCCAAGTCATTACTGTAATGATGGAAAAATTGTTAACCTGCACTTGTTTTCCCCCACTACTTAATTGTTCAGCAATAGATAAACAGGAAAAAAGATAAAGTCACACGCATATCATGATGCACGCACAAACACAAAATTCACTCATTCTTCTTCCACCTTTTATCCTTCTCCCCAAATTCCCTGTCTTTCTCAGTCTGTTTCGGTCTCTCTGTGTCTGTTTGTCTGTATCTCTCTGTTTCTCACTGTCTGTCTCACTCTATCTGTTCGTCTGTCTGTCTATCTATCTATATATATATACTGTAATCTTACGGTTAAACATTGAAATAGAATTCGGATTCGTTGCCTTCTCTCCCTTTACCCCCTCCCGTACACCTATCCACCCTTCTATTACTTATTGGTTTTTTTATGCATAAACACACAGATTAAGTGCTAGATTAGCAGCACATTTGGACGGCCAGTGTCGGTGTGAGCTGAACTGATTGATGTGTTGAAGAGCTGTGGTGTGGTGTGGGTCAGTCAGAGGAGTTCCCAGGCCTGTCTAAAGGGAGAAGAATGATAAGGTGATCCGTTTGGTTGACTGCTTCAGTTAGGATCATCTTCATGAAGCGGGAATCCGAGGGATGTAGGCTTGAAGCAATGTGTCGGGTAGCTTTGTATGGGATTGTCTCCTTTTCTTGAGATGGCTCTTGTGGTTAACAGACCGTTTGCGAAAGTTTTCCTTTGAACAGACATGCCTGTTCTGTGAATTTAGCTGACAATGGAAAATGTAGATGACGTTAAGTGTGTGGCAGGAAATGTGCTGGCGTAACATCTGGTTGCATGAAGAGACGACCTCGGTTCAGAATGCTGACGGGTGACACACCCTATACAAGGAAAGAAGCCACCGATGAGGGCCTTTGATGTGCGTGTCTCCTGGGAATCCTGGGCTAGCAGATTTCACCAAGTCCTTCCTTTTTTGTCTGCTCCAGTGCGGATCTCTTTTGTGAATAATCTTTGTTCTTGGGGTTAAGTACAGGATGTTTAAATTTCCTTTGATAGTCTCTGACTTCGATGGTAAAAGTGGATAATATTTCATATTTTTCTTCTTTTTTTCCCATTGGTCTGTTTCTGTTTCAGGGGTTCTTTCCTGTCATGAGATGCACTTTTCCTGATATCGTTTGATGCCAGTGACTAGTTTCCATCCACACAGCCAGGTAATCGGCACACTCAAGGAAGAATATAGTCAGTATGAACACCAACACCAACAGCAAGTCTGTAAAAGACTGATGGAGAATGGCAAGAAGAAGGAGGCAGATAAGAGTTGCAGTCTTTCAGAACGCATCTGTAGTGATGTGCCCACTGTCTGTAGTTGATACTTCCATGTCCAGGTATGCCTGACATCTGCCGCTGTCAACATTCCGTTTGACGTTGGATGTAGTGACTGCAAAAAGTCAGAAAAACCCATTATTCTGGAACCATCTGGAAGTATTGCAAACCCATCGTCACGGAACTTGCTCCTCTCTACTTTGGAATGTTAAAAGACTGTGACTGGTAGTCTTGGGAGACAGATAGCGGAGGAACTGGGCTGGAACGCACAATGTTTTCATCTAGCTCTGCCATTAACACGTTGACATCATCACAGGCCTGGCATAGTCCCACGGTCGGAGCCGTGTTGGTGCCGCAATGATAGTGGTGCTCTTGTCGCCAGTGTATACAAAGCTGTTATTCTTCAGGGCAGTACCCAGGCCCTCAGTGCTGTACTCATTGGATGTATTGAGTGGAAGGGGATTTTGTTGTGGCTGTTTTTGACTGCTTCCGGTGGAAGGGTAGGCAGTTTTTTTTTTTTTAATTATTAGTTCAGTCTTGTGAAGGAATTCTTCAAAATCAATAACGTCACACAGCAGGTAGTCAGTGGAGTGAGCTGTAGCCTGCTGGACAAATTTGGACATTGCCTGTACGAGTGTACCACTACCAAACAAAAGCAGCCTGCAAGGGTCAGAAGCGGCCTTGTGTACTTTGGTTAACGGCTTGCATGCAGCTGGAAGAGACTGTCTGACAGCAATGACTTAGTGTCGATGTCTTCAGAGATGACGTCACGTTTCACCCATTTGTTTGCCCACGTTTCTGTTTTGCCCACTACAGCTTTAATTGGATCTTCATTGAACTGGTCATTGTGTGAAGTATCCGTGGTAGTCTTCTTCACGATTTCATCATCAGTCACTAGAGATGTGATAACAGTGACACAGGTTTATCGGCAGATCTGCAGGCTGCTCCATGCGTAACTGAAAGATATATCGGCTTTTTAGTGCTTGCTGTTCGTCAGCTCATAACTTGTTCTTTATGCGTCTTCTGTTTGCAGTATCCCCCCCCCCCCCCCCCCCAAAAAAAAAAAAAATAAAATAAAAATAAAAAATAAATGAATAAAAAATAGCTTACGTCGGCATGCAGTGATAAAGGCTTCAAGAGATGATCGATTGGAGCGGGTTTTGTTGTTCGCTGATGCCTTTGTCGTTTCACTCGGCATTTTTTTTTTCCGAAGCGTACCTGATGCCTTTGTCAGGCTTACTCATTTTTGTTGTTGTTGTTGTAAATATCTGGTACCTTTATTGTTTCAATCAGCATTTTAAAAAGCGTGTCTTCTTTTTAACTGGTTTCTTCCAGCCGCTGTTCTTCATCTTTGTGTTCTTGATTTTGCGGCTGCCAACACCAGTGTCATCTTAACCTTTGTGCCCAGTCATGTGTTCTAATAAGCTGATCTTAGACATTTAC
>JADBJO010000208.1:824222-894222 GCA_016801955.1 Conus betulinus
CCGAGAGATACAGACCTGCAGCGTCGGTCCGGAAATTTGAACAACACCCTCAGAGACACTTCATGAAGTGGATGAAACTTGACTGTGTGTGGTCCCGGTCTTCCCAACTGAGCCCATAGAAAATTGAACTGTGGGTAGGTTCGGGCATTGAAACCTCACAAAATAATGGCTCTGAAAAGCATCAAACCCACGACCTGCCTCCCAGTTGGGAGCCCGTGACGCTAAACGTTTCGCCTTGGTGGCCACTTGGTGACTAACATATTCATCAGGCATGATTTCTTTTCTCAAATCATCATGGATAGGACAACAAAAAACAAGAACGTATTTCATTCTCAATCACACCATGCCAAAATGGATAATCGATCTCGGCATCTGACCGATAACTCTATTGTGTAAAATGAACTTTGATATTCGCTATACCAAATCTAAAGCGCAGCAAAACGCGTTCGACGAACTTGTTTATATCTAAACTCATAGAAGGTTCCAAATCAATTGTCAGTTATAACAACTGTTCCATTCTAGTCTATCACTGTCTGTAAAATGGGCTTTTCCGGTTCTGTTTCTGACTGTGTCTTAACTTTCCCTGAAGCTCTGTAAAAAGGCATTGATAGATTCAACTCCTCAGGTTAACTATACGAAATAGAAACCTAACCAAGACAGAGTTAGTCTCATCTCAGATACCCATATTCGCGTATCTCGTTCATTTAGACTACGTAGCATAAACGTAAGCTTTGTGTGGGAATTTGTAGTGAACCATTTGGCTTATTTTTAACCAGTAATTGAATGCACCTGATAACACTTGTCTTGTACAAATCATCTTACATTTCCCCAGGTATCGTCTCATTTGGCTTTCTTCTGCCTGCTCCCAGGCACCGCTTCCTGGCATACATGTGTGCCTTTTATATTTCTTCGTATGTCTTGCCCCCATATTTCTAAGCCATATCATGGCTGTATCTGAACATCAAATGATTGACTAAAAACAGAAACTGTGTTGCTTTCTAGAGTGTTCAAAATATTTGAAATATTTGTGAAGCTTTCTTGGCTTTCTGCGCGACATCTCTGAAAATTTCAGAAAAATCCTTATCTCTCATCTAGTAACTAATCCATTTGCATTCCATGTCGCTAACGATAACTGGAAACGAAAATTGTCAGAATTGACTTTCACCTGCTCTGTCTGGCTGTTTGATGTAGCATTACTATTGGCATAATTGTTATTCATGTTAAAACGTGCTGAGGAATTAGTTACTGTCTAATTCACCAACATTTTGGTTGTTCACAGAGACATTATTCTTTAGTTATCACAAAATCTTTCACATTTATTATCCATTGGAACACACACACCGTTTTGACTGTTTACATACAAATGTGAAGTGGCCTCTGTCACTGTCAGTTACCACAGATATCTGTACATCCATTTCACATTTGTGTCACAGACAAGAATGTTTATGTGTTGGGATGGCAGGAGAAACACAGTTATAACAAGCGCCTCATGTGAAAGTCTTGATTTATTGAAATTGTTGGCAGTGGCGTTGTTAACGTGCTGGTGTGGCCGGTGTCCAAGGGTGTTGGCACAGTGATGTCGGTGGCAGGGTTGTACTTGTACTATTACTGTCCATGATAAAGTAATTAAAGACCACCAATGAGTTATTCTCCTGTTTCGCATTATTTATTCTCTTGTTTCGCATTATTTATTCTCTTGTTTCGCATTATTCAAGTGAGGAAAGCTCGCTCTCTCTCTCTCTCTCTCTCTCTCTCTCTCTCTCTCTCTCTCTCTCACACACACACACACACACACACACACACACACACACACACACACACACACACACACACACACACACACACACACACACACACACACACACACACGGGTGTATACTCTTTTGATAAAGGTGATTTGATATCATTTATGATATAACATTTAGTCACGCATGATTGCCCCCCCTTGTCTAAAAAGTCTGTACAGCTATTAGAAAAAAAAAGTGTCAGTGTCAGTGTCACTCTCTCTCTCTCTCTCTCTCTCTCTGTCTCTCACTCACTCACTGAGAGAAACAGAGGGAGAGGGAGAGAGACAGCATGCACACGCGTGTTCACCTACATATCTAATATCCACATAGAGATCTTCTGTACATGTAGACTTTCGGGGCAGATAATCTTTCAACCACTAATAAACATGCATCCATTCATTTGTGTTTATGCATGTATGTATGTGCATATGTAAGTATACCCAGATATACGGTAGCGAGTATTTATTGTATGCACACACACACATACATGCGCGACTACGCATTTGCAAAACGATTTATCCGTGGATGAGTTGATTGAGGATTGATGTACGTGTGTGCGTGCACAGTGTGTGTGTGTGTGTGTGTGTGTGTGTGTGTGTGTGTGTGTGTGTGTGTGTGTGTGTGCGTGCGTGCGTGCGTGCGTGCATGAGTGCGTGCGTGTGTGTGTGTGTGTGTTTGTGTGTGTGTGTGTGTAGATTACATGTTGAGATGGCCGGTGTGTGCGGGCAGGTTGTGGTAGTCCCGGGGAAGCCAGCACAGCTATGTGGCTTCACGGAACAGCAGCTGGGTGGTGTACAGCTGCCTGAGGGGCTACCGTTACCAGTCGGGTGACCTCATGCATCAGTGTATCAACTCCACTTGGTCTGGACAAAATCCCAACCTGTACTGTCGACAGTAAGTTCATCGTGCAAGTGCTAAAACGTGCATGCTCTTCAATGATCTTTTCCCGTCTTTCTGCCAATTTAGTCAGTCTTTTGTTTAAAATATGGGTATACATTTTACTTATTACGCTATTCAAAGCTCCCCCGTTGTAATCATCAGGTTTTTACTATTTTGACAAAAAAACCCTCCATTTTCAAATAATTAATTGAATAGAATAACAAGAAAATTCACCACATAATTATTTGCATTTGTCAACATCTCTAATGATATAGTCTGCACCAGGGCTCTTACCCGTTTTAAATTTGTTAATACTTGATAGCATCTCTTGAATGGAAATTGGATCATTGAACAAAGGGACATTCTCCTCGATTTTTTTCTGCTTCAGTTATCAAATCAACGTGTTCAGTGCCACTATCATATGCATTAAAAACATGGAGAAAAACCGATCATACCACTGCTGAATACTTACATCAGTATACATAAGCATTTTCCAGTTCATTGGTATTATTACATTGCCAAAACATTTTGGATCATGAACTGAATCTCGTAACTTTTGTAGTCTTTTTTCTTCATACTTACATCATTTAGCCTTCTTTAATTTTGCATACTCTTTTATTCGGTTCACATATTCTTCTTTCTTTTTTTTCCTGTTAATGGTTGATCAACGTCTTTGAGATGTTTTAAGAAACCTTTTGACCTTTTTCTTTAGCTGATACTCGCTATCAAACCAATCACTGTGATTCTTTTTTCCCATGGTCCCTACCATGTAGGCTGCCGTCTATACAAAGCTTTGGTAAATATATTAACTGAGTTATTAACATCAACTGTCAGCATATGATCAGCTTTCAATAGCATCTCCTTAAACTCATTGCTACAGAGCTCTTCTTTATACGACTGAGTTTTCTCATTGTCCCAGAAAATTCTTTTTTCACCCACACTTGCTACTTTAGTTTCCCTTAAATTACTGATACAATGATTGCTCACCCATTTCATAACAACTGGCAAGCGCCCAGAATGTAAACAATCATCAGTGTGAAGATCACAGTATGTACTCAAGTCTTCAGAAACAAGAAAAAGTTCAATAACACTCAGACCACGTGGCGATACAAAAGTAATTCTTCATCAGACTCGCTTTTACAGTACCCGTTTTAAAATGTACAGATCAAATAGAAAAGCAAGATCAAGGAAAGATTTATCAAAATTATTCAAAACTAAATCTTTTGGGTGGCGAATGTTTCCGTCGTCATCAGTCTCACCAGAGTGAAGGCTTGACACATAGCTTGTCATGGTCTCCATCTTCGTTTGATCACTTCCGGTTCTTGTGTTTATACCACCACACAAGTTAAAGTAAACCTCCTCTTTCTTGATATTTTGTACTAAATGCTTTTCTAACTTTACACTACCATCTTTCGGGAGCAACATAGCAAGCGATAAATAGTCCTATTGCATTTTTATCAACGCCAAACGCATGCTTATCTGTTTCAACAGCAACACAACACTGTTATTACAACCAACTTTGATCTCTTTCACATAAGTACTAACACTTTGCCTCATCAGTAGTAAATGACCTCCTGAATGTCTGCCCTGGTGGGAACGATCAGTCGCAGCTGCTTGGAGTTTAATGATCAGTAAAAATACGATCATAATAGAAACTTGGATCACTGAATGTTTCAGTAAGACGCACAAAGTCAAAGGAACTAACGTAGTTAATGAAAGATCAGTCACGTCACTTAGTTCATAATTTTTCAACATTACAATTGAAAAAAAAAGAAGAAGAAGAGAAAGTCCATTCATTTGGATGGTCAGGCCTGTCCCTTTTTTTTTTTTTTTTTTTTTTTCGATCACGCAATGACCTAGCACAGCCACTGACACCAGCAGGTGGGGACGACCACTGTTGGACGGTTTCCCAAAATAGCCGTGTGGCAACTTGTGCTTGACTGTCGCCTAGCCACAACTCATAGCGCGTGCACCACTTCCGTCGTCAGGGTCGTCAGGGCCGTCACGTCGTGTAGTCGCACTACAGCTCGTAGGTTTGCTCACATCCGTCTGCCGTTGACCAGAGAGAGAGAGAGGCGGGGGAGGGGGGGGGGGGGGGGGGGGAAGATGGGGGGTCCATTCATGTAGCTGAAAGCATGACAGTGTCAGCGACCACACAAACTTTTAACGTCTCGCTTAAACAGAAACAACCAATGTCACACAAGTGTACATTTTTGTCTTCAGTTAGGGCGCGATTTCTTTTATCCTTTTATGATACCGATCCCGTGATTGGTATCCATTACAGTATCTGCCAAAACTTTTTCGTGTGCGCGAGACTGGCTATGATACCGTAGAGAATAGCGGGCGCTATAATACAATGACCTGTTCAGGTCCCCCTTTTTTGCTTTACAGTCATGGTCCCATTTCGCTCAGCATTGCTGCTGTCTCTGCAGAAATGCTGTCTAATATATTCGATATAGGCCTGCAAGAAACTGACATTGCCAGACATAGTTCCCCGAGCTTCAGTCAAAGCCATGCTTTCTCTGACCAGTTCTGTGAGCTGCTTTATCTTATCAGTTGCGAACTGACTCACGTTGCACATGTAGCAACATGAATTTCGAGTATAAAAATGGCACCAAAAGTCACACATACACGAGAGAGAGAGAGAGAGAGAGAGAGAGAGAGAGAGAGAGAGAGAGAGAGAGAGAGAGAGAGAGAGAGAGAAAAAAAAGAATAGATACGTCCATCAGCGAAACCGTCCGGCAGAGCATCGATCGCTACATGAATCCGTTGCCGTATCCGTGTATGGATAAATGGAATCATAGCCTATTCATTTCTACTTACGCGATTTTTGCTGTAACCGTGAATGGACAAATGGAATCGCTCCTTACAATGTTCTCGCCTATTCAGAGGCAAACACGGTTACTATGGTAACGACATGAAAAGGAAAGAGGACCCGGCCGAGACGGGAACAGCGGTGGAAGTAAGTGGAGAGAGAGAGAGAGAGAGAGAGAGAGAGAGCCTGAGCCTGTGTGTGTGGGTGAGAGAGAGAGAGAGAGAGAGAGAGAGAGAGAGAGACTGTGTATGTGTGAGTGTGTGCGTGACAAACACACACACACACACACACACACACACACACGCACACACACACACATAGAGAGAGAGAGCTTTTATTGTCAATTATTGTCTATAGTTTTACAAATCTTTTTGACAAGGAAGTCGAATTATTATCTTAATTTCGATAAAGATATATTAATAATGTTCAGATAATCCACACACCAATGCGAGGTAGCCTACTTCTTAACCTTGCTGGCTTGCCTTTCTTTTTCTTAGCAAATCAGATTTCTTCATTTGGACATCTTTGCAACACATCTGGCTGGCTAAAAGAGTTTTTTTTTTTTCTTTTTTCGTTTTGTGTTCTTAACATATTCATTATTAAGTATTCCTCTGGTAGTGTGGAAGCGCAATTTAAGAAAAATGCTCTCTCTTACGTACAACTGACATTTAAAAAAAAAAGTTCCATTTTCGTGACTAATTCCACATGATGGGCACACAGAATTTTCTTCATCAGGTGTGAACCAGTTTTTCAGTTTTTTTTTTTTTTTTTAGCCCACACACTAGGAATCTAAATTTTTCGGGTGCATCTGTACCATTTGTTTGTAATGTGTGACCAATATTTTTCAGCTTCAAACGCGCGCACTTGCATGGATAAACCATTTATATTGGTCATTAAATTCCATATGTGAATGCCAGTTCTGTTTATTGTTACATATCAGTGCTTCTTAAATGTAGCAATGAGGTTAACCTGGCACCCTACGCCTTGGCATACTCACAATGCCAAAATTATTTCAACCAGTACCTTTCTGATCATGAATGACCATTTGTGATGACCTGATTCGAGCTGGTAGATATATTACACTTGTGTTTGCAAATTCTTGTCTGGGCTAATCTAGTCAATTACAGACGAAATCAATGCATTTTAAAAGTAGTTCAGACACACAATGGGATCCACATGTTACAGACTAGATGAGTCGGTTGGAAGAGTGTGAACTGGAACACCCAGAAATCTTTTCGTTGCAAATTATGAATTTTCTCGATTACTGTATTGTTTTCAAGTCTCCAGTTTTCTGCTGAGTATATCGAATAGGTGCAAGTCTTGACATGTTCCAAGATACACTTGCATCAACAAGTGAGTTGGAGAGTTTTACTCAGTCTCTCTGTATTAACTATGGCGCCTGCTTTCGATAGCACAGTTTCCTTATCTCCGCTTGAATTCGCAATGTTACGGCATATATCGCAGCACGATGGTTACGTTGTATGCCTCCGTCCGTGGTGAAGAATTTTGTACAGCAGCCTCTTTGTTGGCGGATGGTGTTTTCACCCAGACAGGTTGATCCTTACTAAGTTTTGGGAGTTCTCTTGCTGGAGGTCGATGGTCGAAGTAGTGTTTTTGCTGTCTTTGAACTGTGCATCCTTCTTGTTGAACCACTGGACATTTGATTTGATAGGAACATGCTGATTTGGAAGTGTAGGTACACAGTTTCGGAGTGTTCGTCTCTTCGAAAGTTCAACTGGGCTATAGCCATGTGGAAGGGGGGTAGTGAGATAGTTCAAAAGGGCAGTACAGGGGTTTGTGGACTTTTTCAACAGATTTTTTCACGGTTTGGACTGCCCTTTCTGCTTCATCATTTCCCTGTGGATGGTAGGAACTACACGTGGTGTCGGTAAACGAGTACTTCAGTGATAATTTCAGGTATTCGTGCGAGTTTAACTGAGGACCGTTGTCCAAAATAACTTCCTCTGCAATTCCAAATCTTTCGATTAGAGACTTGCAGTGTTCAACTACAGCTCCTGCGGTAGTCTGCTTCAAATGTACAGTCTCTGTACAACGAGAGTAGTCCACCACCACGAGAGATAGGTTTGACCATTGAGCTCAAGAAGGTCCATAGCAAGCTTATGCCTTGGATCGTTGGGTGTCTTGGTTGGCTGCAGAGGTTGTGGAGGGTATTTTCTCTCTTCTTCACGTTGCACAGGCTCCAACAACACCTTCAATCTTCTTTAAAGTTCTGGCCACAAAACACAACTTCGGGCAAATGCTTTGCACTCAACCACACCTTGATGTCCTCGATGAATTCTCTGTAAGATGTCATCTTGCAGTTCGGCCGGTATAACCAAACGACTCTGGAATAGGAGACCTGGTTAAGCTGTCAAGTCTTTACATTATTCTACACCATGCCCCAATGCACCTTGTCGTTGAGTTCCCTTTGAGACACATGGACTTGAACCATCTGTGCTCAGCACGGCTGCTGTTGAATCATTTGACTTGTTTCCCTCTTTCCTTCTCATTAGGCTTTGGTTGCTCAGTTCTGGCTTGATGTTTAGGCTGAAGGCTTACTAGAGTGCGGTTATGGGCCATAAGATAATGTGCTGCTGCCTTTGCTATGTCGGTCAGTCGATTCTTGCTCATGAAAGTGAATGGCCACATCTTTAGGATAAGCATAGATAAACATAGGCTAGACAGCTTTCTGCAGTGCCCTGCAGTTGCACTGAGCGTTTGAGGTAAGCGTCATGCCTGACTTTGAACTGCTGTAGGCTGTCTTCAGCCTCTGGACGGCAGTTACAAAAACTCTGACGATAACTGTCCGCAGTGAAATCGCATCTTCTCAACAAAGCTTCCTTCTGTCGGGTATAGTCTGCAGCCCCTTCCCGTGAAAGGTGAATTTAAATGTTGAGTGTTCTCCCTGACAATAAGACGATGGCTCTCAAATTTGCTGCCAGAGTCTGCCTTGCTCTGATAGCAAAGCGTTCAAACTTGTCAGGGAGTTGCCGAAGTCATCTTTCCCATCAATGAACGATTGGAACCTGGGTGCTCTAGCAGATCCCCATCATTACCGATTCTTTGAGCAGCAACACCATGTTTCAGTTCCTCGTTCCAGTTCATGGCGTCTTTGTGGTTCTGCTCGTTCCCGTTCTCTCTCGAATCTGCTTGTTTGTCTCTCTAGTTATTGTCTTTCTTCTTTCTCTCTTTCCATTTTTCTTTTTTTTTCTCCCTCTTCTTAATTTCTTCTCTTAAAAAATTCAATAAGTCTTTTCCTTTCAGCCCCCATTACAGGGCAAATGTCATAGTTTCTTCTGTGCTGTCTGGCATGCTAACATAAACATTTCCCCCAGGCTTTTTTCAATGAAATAATATGTGTATGGCTTGTCTATGGACAAGTATACATTTTATGAGAGCTCAGAGGTTTTCCATCCGTCTGGACTACACTCTGACGTTGGAACTCGATATGACGTATATCATTGACTACAGATTCACTGTACCGTCCTTAGTGGATATTTAGTGATCGACGTATATCAGATGCAAGATCACGGCTGTATGAGACAAAGGCAAGATACCAGCCGTAGAACTGTCAGTTCACTGTCACATATTTTCACTGTCCCTCACTGGAACACTGATGCCGGTCTGAAGCACCGCAGCAGCGTTTCAGACACACAAACACCGGATCCACACTGAATTTCCCGCTAAGAAATTCTTCAAAGTTGTCACAACGACAGTTTCCAACATAATGACGACTTCAAGCTGAGCTCCAAAGTAAGAAGACTCTGTGAAGATAATTCAAATGAGAGATCCTTGGCTTAGCCCGCATGTTAGGACGAAGAATCAACCTTCCGTTCTGTGATACTTCAGTTAGCTGGACGCTGAGTGAAGGAAGGTGGACAAGGATTTGGGTTCTGTTCTTTCTTTGAGTTGATCCAGGAAGAGAAATGGTCAGATCTGATAACAAGTTCAAAAACTTTTATCACAGTAGTAGATTTTACAGATTTTCACTCAGTGACCATCGTAACTGTCCCAAAATAAGCTCTCGTCTTTCACAACCACTTTTTCTTTTCATTTCAGTTCTTGTTTTGTTTTTTTTTCCTCATGGGTATCATCCTCTCATTCTCTAATCTAATTATAGACAATCAAATCGAAAGTTAAAAAGAAAAAAAAAACGGGGCGCAACAGCCGATAGAAAATCATAGAGTGTTCTAGAATGCTCCAGAAATATGACGTGGAATCAGCAATAAAATATTTGGAACTTTCTACAAGGATCTATTGCCATCCCATGTTACAGCCAATCAAAATGCTCGGATTCGAAAAAGGATTTATGGAGGCTTCTAGCACTCTCTGCCCTCTGGAATAATTAAGTAGATCTGAATCGACATGTGATAATTATAAGTGAACTCCAACTGTTTGTGACACACTTTGTGATGTCTGTCATCCTGTAATCTTGTTGAATACGTTTTTGGAAGAGCGGAGCAATAGACCCTGTTCTAGAAAACAAAAATCGGAGGAAGAAAATCCCGTCTTTCCATTGTAAACAGAGTTACCTTTTCTGAATTTGAGTCAAGCAAATAGATCGAGAGTGAAGGGTTGGTTCGAAGCGCATGCCAGGATAATGATCAGGATGTGGACTGTCTGCATTACATGGGGTCGTTTCATACCGATGTTTTGGCATTTTGTCACCCCGATTGAATTGTTAAAACTGATTGATGGGTCAAAATTGCTTTGAGCGTGGCCACTGGCGGCGTCTGCCCCATGGAAGCACCAGAATCCACTTTTGCTACACGCAAACTCCTACACAGATCACCTCCCTTGCAGATTTCCAGACATCATCTGTTAAAAAGATGAGATTTGTTATGCTTGGCGATCAAATTCGCCGGTATGGTATAGTCAACAGGCAGCAAGAACAGACAGTAGAAAGACCCACTGAAGAAGACAGCTTTGCAGCTGAGTAACTTTGTAAGTGCACAACGGTGTATGTTTTCCATCTGACATCTATAGGCAAAACGTCACTTAGAAAAGGCCCTTGACGATAATAACTGCTTAGCTGTGGAGCCGCCGTGAGTGACTGTGTATTTGTGGAGGGCGTTACGTCTCAGGTGAGCGTCATCAGGTACTTAGCGACATAACTGTCAAGTACCGTCGCCTTTCACGATCTCACCATGAGCATGAAGATGACAGGAACTGAGGTTACCGTCAGAGCAGGGCACAAAGGGCCAGAGAATTAAGACCACTTTGTGATGTTCAGCTTGGCAGAAGAGGATCCAGAGGGTGTTGTTGGTCTCTGTTCTGACCCGAGATCATAACTCAATTCTGTTACCTGACGTCAACCAGTTAAAACACACACACACACACACACACACACACACACACACACACACACACACACACACACACATACCTGACAGGTCATCTGGAAATCTGACCAGCATTGCCAGAGAGGCATCCAGTGAGTGGAATAGACTCAATCATGTGGTTCCCATCTGAGCCTGCAGACAGTTCCGGGTAAGATCTGGCCGGAGCCGAAGACTCGTACCAACGACCTCTCAGTCTGCAATCTCTTCACGAAGGCGGCTAGTGGACAGTTCTGCTGTCATATAACTGGAGTAGTCTGGCGATGTGTGTGTGTGTGTGTGTGTGTGTGTGTGTGTGTGTTTGCTGTCCTCTGACGTATTTTGTTCCTAAAACACTGATCAAGAGAACGACCAAAAATCACGATTCATTGAGGCTGAACATAATAAATTCAACATTCTTGGTGACATTTTTCAAAATCAGAAAGCCTTTTCAAACTTGGGGTGTTTTATGATCTGAAGCACCACCATGGCATCAACAATGAGAGTCTGAGATGGAGTTTATGCCGTGCTGTGTCAAGGAGTGGATGGTTCAAGGTTAATACTCTTCAACAGCATGTGTCCGAATTACTTTGTCTGTAAGAACACAGGCGAATTATTAACAGCACAAAGGGGACGGCGCACATTTATGTATGGTACTCGCAAATCGTTTCTTCTAGTTTAGATATCAGATGAAGTGAGTTCCCTTTGCCATGCAGTTCACACCCCTCAGACACATCGATTACTTAGTCAACTATCGGCTAGTCAACTATGGTGATTTTAGCAGTGTGTGTGTGTGTGTGTGTGTGTGAGAGAGAGAGAGAGAGAGAGAGAGAGAGAGAGAGAGAGAGAGAGAGAGAGAGAGAGAGAGAGAGAGAGAGAGAGAGAGCTGATGAAAACTGATTTACAGTCTTAAACTATGAATGGCTTGCCTTAAAAGTACTTCTTAACGGACTGACAAAAATCTTTATATCGTGTTTTTCTTCTGATCTCGTGCCAATATTTGTCAAAGAACAACTGTACATGTGCATGCGAGGGGTTTTTGAAAAGCTGCCGTCCTTCTGTATATGCAAGACTTGGTAAGGTGGTCAGAAGTCGATCTGTTGCTACTTCATTTTTTTCTGTTCCATCTCAGTTGCACAGCACCCACGCCATTCATTCCCAGCCCCTCGTCCACAGCCACAGCCCGGCGCGTCCTGCTGCATTCCCGGCACCGGCAAACCAAAGGGAGCAGTCAGTGTCAAGTCGTTAAGAGGCAACCCACTGGAGAAGACACACTGCACTGCTGCCGAGTCACTTCGGTGGTGTCCTGCGGTGCCTGATCTGATCTTACATACGCCGGACACCGCCTGCTACGCCCCCTACTGATGACAATAATTGATTAGTCGCGGAGCTGGCGTGAGTGAGTTCTGCCTCCTGAGGGCGCCACCACGTCTGTCCAGCGACAACCCCCATTAATTTGCCGTTACCGGTGACCCCAACAGAATCAAACCACGGCCATAGACGTAAAGAGTACATTGGGATTGAGGTCACCATAGGAGCAAGGCATGATGGGCCACAGAATTCGAGACTTTTATTCAATTTTGTTTTGTTTTGTATTGTTTGTTTTTATGCTGATCGCTGGGAATGAGCATTATGAAGATGATGCTACGGATTTTCATTCTGAGACTGCAGGACAGGGCTTACTTTGCGCTTACTTTCATAATATATCCCACCGTCAACCAGACCCAAGAGACTCAGACACTTGCAATTTTGGTCAGGAAATTTGAGCAACACTCTCAGAGACACACCCACACCCATTATGTGAATGAAACTCGACGGTATGATCTCAGTCTTCCCAACAACTGAGCACGTAGCAAATTCAACTCTGGGTAGGAGCCGGTCGGGGCAGAAAATCGCGCATGGTTCTGATGGGAATCGAACCCACGATCTCCCAGCCGGAGTCTGCGACGCTAACCACTTCGCTTCGGCGGATAGTGCTTCATAGTGCAATTGGCAGGCCAGTGCACAGTCTAGAGAAGGAAATCTCTGGTTGTACTTTAACAAAAGTTTTTGATTTCGAGTTTCCATGTGTCTGAATGATCTCTCCAGAGGATTCATCTGTACAAGATTAGCAGACATAAACAAACATGATTTATGAAATAATTTGTTAAGAAATGATTGATAAGCTTTTCTTGTCTTATTATTTATTTTAAAATAATGAATGGCTTCATCTATTGATCTGTTGACTTTTGACTTATTTATTCCTGTAGAAGTATCCTACTTGGTCTTCCTACATTAATCTTGAAATAAAACTAATTAATCTTTCGACAGTTGCTTTTGCTGGCATTTTATAATCGGTATTGGTTTAAATAAAGGGTCTGCAGTTATTTAGTTTTTCCTCGTCTAGTTCTGTTCCTTTGTGTATTAAAGTTATCATTAGCCCCGTGCTTGCTTTTGAGCGCAAGAAAGTTCACCTTGGTGAAAAGATTCTGTAGATCAATTTGTAGCAGCTTTACCTACCTTATATATCTCCCCTTCCCTCCGTCCCCCCAAATTAAAAAAAAACAAACTCAACCATAGGACCGCCACTTTCTGGTGCTAACCCAATTCTCTTACATTTTAGGCTAGTGTCGAAGTAGTTTCTTCCAAACTGATCGGTTCTTCCCGTGGAGACACGTCAAACATTCATGTTCAATGAAAAGCATTAGCTGCATCCGCCATGTTGGCAGCAGCTACGGTTTGACTGTACACAGTTCTGAGGAGGAAGAAAATTAACTTGTTCGTTTGCATGACTTTTAGTCTGTTATAACCTCACTCGTTTCCTTGCACAGTCTTGCCACGATATTTCTCTCAGCTCATATGTTATCTAAGCCACAACAGTATTTGATGTGATGTCCCTTTTTTCTAACCATTATATATTCATTGATCTTACTTGTGCTCCTTTTATCGTTTCTAATTGTGTGTGTTTTTGTATGCACTCACTTCTGTGTACTCACGTTTTGTTTTACAACAGATACAGTTATGAATTTCAATACATCTTTCTTAACCTATCTATACACTCCGTCAAAATGGCATTTAAAGTAATTTTTTTTTTTGTACTGAAGGTCATTCTAAAATATTCATACAAATTTGTTACTGTACGTTTTTCGACTTGAAAGATGTTCAATTCAACGTGGGCGCCTGTCTTATCAACTGATTTAACTGGTTTTGCAACCCCACATGAGTTTCTTGTAACAAAATTATATAATCAGCAGAGTAGCAGAAATAATTCGGATGTGCCTGGAATCACTGGACCAATGGCCAACAAACTTATGAATAAAGAAGACACACTGGACTTAGAAGACAGAATTCTCTCTTGGATATTCCAAAAATTCGGAATAATTATCTTTATCTCGAATATATGCTAACATTGAATTACATATTCCTCTCAGAGCTTTACATATTCTCCCATTAACACCATTCTTTCGCTATACTAACGAGAAGGCATTCCTATTAACATAATCAAAAGCTATCTTTAAGTCGCTTCTCGGACTTTTGGCAAAGTTCAGAGAGAGGGACAGAGAGAGGGGTTAGTAAGAGTTAATTTTCTGTACGTGCAGGTATTTTACCCAAGGCCTACCTGGTGCTGCTGATTATAGGAGCCACGCTGTCTGTTTTCGTCGCTTGTATCCCATATGACTTTTACCGCTTCCGCCGACGCAAGAAAGCTGCGCGTAAGCATCAGGAGCGCCTGTCACTGATGACTCGGATTGCTCCTGGTCACGCAAAAGATGATGACGGAGACTTTGCCAGTGGACGGCACTCTGCCCACTGGCCAGCGTCGTTTTGGCTTCCGGTCCCTGATCAAGGCCCTCAGGTACGGCAGGACGCTCAGGTCAGTGTTTTCATTTTTCTATCTTATTATAATCCACCTATCACACACGTGTCAGTTTCAGTTTCATCAAAGAGGTGTCATTGCATACGGATTAGCCCATATACCCTACACCGCATCTGCTAAGCTACGAGACCACAGTGCACAGGATTTACAGCTGATGGATACATAAATTGGTAAACAAGATGAAAACATTTATACGAGGGTCTCAAGGATACAGCTTGGCAGATGTCCGATTTGCGTTTTCCCCAATGGGTTGGTCAGACCTTTGGTACCTACCAAATATTGTTCGCGTAACCATTATAGTTGCGTGTGTGAGTGTGCTTGCGCATGTATGAGCGCGCGCGCGCGCGCGTGTGTGTGTGTGTGTGTATGTGTGTGTGTATGCATGAGTTGGCAGCCCCGTGTTTTTGTGTGTGTGTGTGTATGTGTGTGCGTGTGTGAGTGTGCGTGTGTGTGTGTGTGTGTGTGTGTGTGTGTGTGTGTGTGTGTACATGAGTTGGCAGCCCGTGTGTGTGTGTGTGAGTGTGTGCGTGGCCGAGTGTGCGTATATGTACGTGTGTGCGTGCGCACATGTGCATGTGTGTGCGTGTGTGATCTGTGGGCCTTTGTGAACATACTCCTGCATACACGCATGTGTGCACGTATAGGTACCTTTATTTGTGTAGTCTGTGTATACGGGCGCACATGCATGTGTGTGTCTGTGTGCGCGCGCGCGCGCGCGTGCGTGCATGTGTGTGTGTGTGTGATTATTTGTGGGGAATAGTTGCTCAGAAATTAGCATCTTTATTAGTGATCGAAAATGATCATAACAATGATGACAATAACAATAATGATAATGATTATAATAATAATAATAGAAATGACATAAAAGTAATAATATTTATAATGACAATAGAAATTCTGATGAAGATGATTATAATGGTGAACATCAAAATTATAGGAATGTATATAATACTAAGTGGGATGAAATAACAATGATAATGATGATCATCATCGTCGTCGTCATCATCATCATCATCATCATCATCACAACGGTAGAAATAATGCTAACAACAACAATAACAACAACAACAGTAATAATAACAGTAATGCTGATGTTTATGATTACGATGACGATGATAATAGTAGGAATAGTAGTGGTGATAGTAGTTGTAGCAGTGGTAGTAGCAGTAGTAGTAATGATGATGGTGGTGGTTGTGGTGGTGGTGGAGGTAGTGGGAAAACTGAATGAGTAAAAATAGAAAGCGTATTTCATAAGAATGATAGTAAGGTATGATAAAATCAAAACAAAACAACAGTAAAAGATGGAGGAAGGGGATACGTACAATTCAGTCGGTCATTGGACGAACAGACATTGTACCACCGTTCACCTCCTAGGACCCAGTCAGGGCTGACAACACAGAATAACAGTCCTGTCCAGAAACCAAAACAAGCAATATCTGATAATGTGCATCGATGAATAACGTGGTAACTGAACTATTGGCATCTTTAGGGCGGGCTAAACTAGACCATGCTCAACTTTTTTTTTTTCAGATACTAAGATTGAGCCATACACTGTAAGGTTACACGCAACATTAAAAACTAACTGGTTCCAATATAAACGTACTACTTGGGTAACGTGAAGCTCAAGGCATGTAGATATGGATTGTGCAGGATCTGTACATGACTTTAAATAGTTGACTATATGATGCAGTGCAAAGTGTATATCTACATACAAGTTTCTGTCACAATGAAAAGAAATATTTTTTTAAAAAAAAAAAGAAAAAAAAGAACATTAGATAATGCTGAGTGTGCGCACGGGATATGCCACTTGAACTTTTTTTTAACTCACACAGTTTACGAAATGAGTGTAAAATTGTGGAAAAGAAAAACCAGACAAGTAAACAGCACCATAGAAGTGACAGCTAGTGCCGGTGCCAGTGGCTGAACTAGAGGTCACATTACAGAAAAACCTATGTGTTTATGAACTGTAACATAGTAAAATGAAAAGAAGTTCTGGAACGGAAGCAGATGAACGGGCCAAAATAGACCTGCTCCGGAAAAAAGCAGGGGGAGACAACGCCTGAGTTTCCATCGCAAATAGTTGCCTTCTCTCAGTTTATGTTCAAAACAAGGAGAGCTTTAGAGTCGGATATTTTGATATCACGCGCATGCCAGAATAACGATCAGGATATCGACTATTTGCCCTGCAGATGGCCCAAGCGCACCGTTTCACACCAGTGTTTTGCATTTTTCTCTCTGATTGAACTGTTGAGTTGGCTGATAAGTCTTATTTTCTCTTTCTTCTTATTCTTTCTGTAGGAGTAGTTTTAGTCTCTGAGCAAAGACTGTACGCCCTCCGTAGGGCGAACTATCTTTGCTCTGAGTTTTGTTGCCATCCCCCCTCTCTTTTCTTTCTCCCCCCCCCCCCCCCCCCACCCCACGGTCCCTCTTTGCTACATTTCACCACTATCCCTCCTCCCCCCCCCCCCCCCCCCCCCCCCCTCCTCCGTTTCTGCTAGTCCCCCCTTCGTATTGTTCTCTCTCGGTCTTGTTCTCACTTTTTCCGATTCCGTCCTTTTCTCTGCATTCCGCTTCTCTTCATTCCTTCTCTTTCTTTCCCACACTACACTTCCCCTCGGCCCCCTCCTTCCTTTTTTCTTTTTTGAAATCCTTTTTCCTCTGTCTTTTTTTCCCATCCTCTCATCCTCTCTCGCTCTCTCATTCTCAAGATCAGTCTCTTTCGTTCTCATTGTCTATCCTTCTTGCTCTTTTCTCTGTGCACTCGCCCCTCCCCTTCACTGTCTATCTCTTCTCTCGTCCTTCTCTCTCTCTCTCTCTCTCTCTCTCTCTCTCTCTCTCTCTCTCTCACACACACACACACACACACACACACACACACACACACACATACATACATACATACATACATACATACATACATACATATACACACGCGAATACACTAACATATAACTATTCTGAATTTCATGACTTTACATTAAACAATACCAGGCGCCTGTTTATGCATTCAGCACACACACAACGCGCGCGTGTTTGTGTGTATGCGAGCCCGGGAGAGAGATGGGGGGGGGGGGGGGGGGGGGGGGGGGGGGGAAAGGGGCTGGTAAAGGGGGGACTGAAGAGAGAATCAGACACAGCATAAGAATGTGTTCTTGTTGCCTAGCTCATAAGGGATTACATACAAACTGACTGACTGGTTGAAACAATTACTGCTAGCGGTTTCTTAACGATTTCCGTTTGTGTCATCCGTTTGTATTTACTGACTGACGATATGGTTCGCCGAGTGGTCCTGCATTGAAGTGTCTGCTCGTTTTGGAAGTTGTGCTGGCTTTTTTCAGCTCTAGATTTGCCTTTCTTTTATTTTTATTTTAATTCCAACTCTGACAGCAGACAAAAGTATTACCAAAACCGTATGTAAGTGAATTTACAATTCGGAGGGAGAGGAGGAGAATCAAAAACAAAAACATGAAACACACCAGGGAGGACTTCACGAAAAGCGTTCAAACAATTCAATTCAAAGATCAAGTCTGAAAAAGAAAATTGGCACTCGAGGAACATCTACTTCTGAAATGCCTGACCATGCCGCGTATAGTGGTTAGAATTTTACACATGATAATTTGAACGGTTTTTCTTCTATTTCCTCAGTCTAGTTATTACCACCGACAACTTATAGACTTACTTTGAATTTCCCCTCCACATCCAATTCATTTCATTAGACATACAACACGCAATTCATAGGGGTACGATTTTTTGTTTGGTGTTTTTTGCTTGCTTGCTTGTTTGTTTGTTTATTTGTTGGTTGTTGTTGTTAAATTCCATGTACTTCACTCTAAACAATGCATTTAAAAAAAACCTTTACACATGTTATGAAGAGTTCTCAAGAAATGTTTGACAGTATGTTTTTTTTTTTTTTTTTTTTGTTTTGTTTTTTTTGGGTTGTATATTTTTCATATTTCCCCCGTCCCCAGCCACAGTCCGGCCCGTCCTGCCGCAGTGCTGGCACCGGCAACCCACAGGGAGCAGCCAATGTCAAGTTGTCGAGAGGCAACCCACCGGACGAGACTCTGCACTGCTGCCGAGTAATTTTGGTGGTTTGCAGTGGCACCTGTTCTGATCCAATTTTGATCCAACATACGCAGGATACCTCACACTAAACCCCATACTGACGACAGTAAGTGCACAGTCGCGGAGCCGGCGCGAGTGAGCTCTCCCTCCGGAGAGCGTCACCACGTCCGTCCAACGACAGCCCCCCCCATGAATTTGCCACTACCGGTGACCCCGACGGAATCAAACCAAGACCATAGGCATGGTGAGGATTCGAAACTCAGGTAAGCATGAGAGCAGGGCATGAAGGACTTTTTTTCATGTCTGAGACTGCATGACAGGACTGTACTCCACGCTTACTTTCATAATATATCCTGATGTCAACCAGGCCCGAGAGATACAGACACCTACAGTGTTGGTCAGGAAATTTGAGCAACACTCTGAGAGACGCATCCGTTAAGTGGATGAAACTCGACTGTGTGATTCCAGTCTTCCCAGTTGAGCCCGCAGCAAAATCAACTCTGGGTAGGAGCTGGTCAGGCAGAAAAATCGCACAAGTAAATGGCAATGATGGGAATAGAACCCACGACCTCCCAGCCATGGCGGCTGGTACATTCTGTTTTGCTTATTCTATGTCTGTGTATATAATCTTTAGTCCAGCTGTTTGAAACAGATATGAATCAAAAGACTGTACAGTTCAAAAGACTTGCTGAAGATGCAAAAGAAACTGAATGGCAACATTTTGCGAGTCACTCAATTATAATACAACACAGCCACTCGGTTGTGACAGTTTTATCATCGTACAGAAGAAAAACCACAGTAAAAATGCCACCCCAGATATCCTGGATGCTGACGGGACCACAAAGCTCAAGACTCAATTGAAATGATTCGTAGAACAGAGTGATCAGAGAACTTTGAAGGGGGAGAAGAGATATATGACTATATAAATTAACATCTACCTCAAACTGGCATTGATGATGAAATTGCAGCACTTGAACTGGATGAACCAATAGGCAAATGCACTACAAATAGTGCTCCAGGTCCAGACAAATTACGTTATCCAGATGTTAAACAGCTCTCGGAAGACAGAGCCTACATCTTCAGTCTCTACCAGGGCAGTTTTAAAAAAGGCTATGTACCAGAAGACTGGACACAAAGTTGCCTGAATACTGCACCGAAACCAGGAAAAGATCATCATCAGCTGAGTGGCTACCATATACTCACTATGCAAAATGTTGCAAGAAAGCTCATGGAACGCATCAGAGTGCGATAACTCGCAAGAGACCTTGAAAGTAGACAATACCTCCTTCCAAATGAAGGAGGACACAGAATAGGTGAAAGGTTTTGGGAGAAAACATGGCCACTTTTGCTTATGAAGTAGGATTCAAAAGAAAGGAAGAAACAATGGTGGTTGCAAGAGACCTGGCAGATGCATATAACAAAGTCCAGTTCCCACTTCTTATTGAACCACTCCTTGACCATGGAGTCAGCAGGACACTTGCATGACGAACTGCAGCAGCACTTCAGGAGCAAACAGTAATCCTACGATTTGGAGACTGGATGTCTTAAACTCCTAAACTCTGCATTGGATTACCTCAAAGTTCTCCTCTCTCCCTCTCTGCAGACCTCAGTAGAAACGGGATAGCTCGAGTGTTTACACTGACAGATGACGGTCTGATCTATAAAACATTGAAGAATGCTTAAGAAAAAAAAAGCACTTCAGTAACCGTTGGACAGCATTGCTCTAGAAATTGGATCGTCTATTAACCCAACGAAAGCCCAGACGTCGGTCTGCATTATCAACAAAAAAGACATCAGGACACACATTCAGTGACTGCAAAATCAAAATAAATCTTAAATAAATGTCAGCGAACCGCCCAGAGAAACGTGGACGAACGAGTCACAAGACAAACACACAACGCGTTTCGACCTCTTAGGTCTTCCTCAGGTGAAACAAAGACGGACAAAATAACGAAAATGCACTTAGCTTTGATCGCTTCAGATTGCTTCTGAGTTCAGCGCAAGGAAGGCGTTGAATGCATATAACAAAATCAAGCTATAGTACTCATGATTTGCCAGGTGTGAATTAATGGCGACTCGTTTGTCCGTAAGACAGATGCAGTCTCTTCCCGTTCACTTCATTCAGGACTGAATCGTGCAAAAGCATGACCAGAGGAACGTCGTCTTGTGTTTCTTTCTTTTTCTTTTCTTCACTTCGGTTGAGTTGCAGTTTGCCATCATTCTTGCCTTTTGCGTCGACTATATCGTTTCTTTTATGATATTTTGCTTTAATATCATTTTTACTTTTGTTTTCAGCAATCATGGCAACAGTGAGGGTCTGTTTTATTTTTCTCGTCCTGCCCCATCCCCAGGGATGAGACAAGGGTCAGTGGCGGAGACCCTGATGTCGAATTGGTCTGATGCCCAGAGTTCCGGAGTGTTTGAGGGGCAGAGGGGCAGTACATCATCTCGCAGTTTGTCTTGGTACTGTCGAGACAGCCTTTTGCTCTCATGGACGAAACTGCTCCTCTTTAAACGATTTTTAGTAAAGCCACCCAGTTTTTTCTTTTCATGGATGATCGGTGAGACTCTGAAATTTTCTTGCCTTCATCATTATCTTGGCTTCTCTCAGCGGGATGCCCGTAAGTCGTTCCAGTTCCTTGATGGATGTTGACCTCATTGCTCCGGTGATAATGCACAGGGCCTGATTTTGGACTTTATCCAGTGTGTTGCTGGGTTGTCTTTGAGCAAGTCGACCAGTCTGTGGAGCCGTATTCAAGAGGTGATCTCACTGAACCCTGGTAGACAGTTTTCTGTATTCTCTCGTTAGCTCCCCAAGTGGTACCTGCCAACTCGCGTAAAATTGACAGCTTCCTTTTAGCCTTTGCCGCTACCTTAGCGATGTGTGGCTTCCAGGTCGCTATTCTGACAAATGTGACACCAAGGTATGTTGCTTCTACATCTCTTTCTGCTGAGTTCCCCAGGAGTGATGGTGCCAGCTTCCTGTTTTGTGGACAAGGTGAAGAGGGTCGTGGAAGATTTGTCCTTATTGATGGTAATGCACCATTTTTCTGCCCAGCTGTTTAGTCGATCTACCGCTTGTTGCGTACGGTATGTGGCAGTCGATGCATGGTCTTCCTCGCATCACATCACCAGGTCATCAGCGTAGAGTTTTGTCTTGATATACATAGGCACCTCTAACACAAGGTCGTTGATGAAAAGCAGGAAGAGTGTGGGGATATAACTTCCCCCTGTGGACACCATGACGCAGCAGAATTTTCTCGCTATGTGTTCTGTCCAGAGAGACTCTTGCTTTGTGATTGTAGAGGTAGGATTTGATCCACTTGTACATACTATCAGTGACTCCATTCCTCAGCAGTTTGACAAGTAGTTCCTCATCCAGGTTTTGACGAATTCTTTTTGGAGGTCGATCCCAGTGACGAAGACCAGCTTTTGTTGCTGAAAAGCGTCTTCAGTTTCTTGAGATGGAAAAGCAGCTTGGTCTTCAGTGGAGCGGAACAGGCGAATCCAGCTTGTTGTGATGTAAGGAGGTTAGCCGATTCCAGGTACCATTGGAGGCGCTTAATCACAATTCTCTCCATGTTCTTCACAATACAGCTGGTCAGGCTGATCGGGCGGTAACTAGAAGGCTTTCTGGGATCCTTCCCTTTTCTTCAGGATGGGGATCATGATTGCCTCACGCCAGATTTGTGGTAGTTTTCCTTCTTCCCCGCTGAGGTTAAAGACCTCGAGGAGTGCTGCTGCACTGCCGAGGTGTAACAGCATTTCATTGCTGATGCCAACCGGTCCTGGCGATCTCCTTGCCTTCAGCTTCTTTAAAGCAAACCTAAGTTCTGCAGGTTTGATGGGCTGCCTCATCGGTTCCACTTTGGTTTTGTTTTCGCATATTTTCTATTTGCTCTCTCTGTGCTTGTCGTTGTTTACTGGGGCTGACTGGGATCTTGCTCTCATTTGCGTACAAATCTGCCAGTCTGTTGGCTGCTCGTCTCCCAGTCAGCATGTCCCCATTTTCTTCTAGTGTAACTTTGCTCTGCTATTTTCTTCATCATTGAGCTGCTTGGTTAGTCTCCAGTTTCCGGCTGTCTTTCTCAAAATTCAGAAAAGCGGTTTTCTCCCTCCAACTTCTACTGCTTGCTTGCAGTTTGTATTTAAGAACTCTGATTTTAGCCTGCTGGAGTTTGATGTTATTTTCATCAGACAGGGAGTCTTCTGCTGCCCTTCTGGCTTCTGACAGTTCATCTCCAAGGGCCTGAAGTTCAGTACTCCATTATGGCTTGTAATTCTGCCTGGCGCCTCTTGGTATGGTTACATGGGCCGCCTGTAATGTGCATTCATTGCCAGGTTGATGTCTTGCCCTTGGACTATAACATCTTGGGAAAGAGTACTGCTTCGATGGCTGAACGCCATCCAGTTTGCCTTCTTGTAGTTCCACCGGTGGAAGGTGGCTTCAGTGCAGGCTCCAAGATTCAAGTGCAGGAACACAGGCCGATGGTCGCTGCCACCTAACTGTTCTCCAGTCTCTCGCTCGACACACTTGAATGTCTTCTGTGCAGAAGGCCAGATCTGGAGTAGAAGTGGTGTGCTACTTTCTGGACAGCGTGGGACAGTCAAAGGGACTGTTGATCAGGAGTAAATGATTGTCATCTTGACAGTTTTTCCACTCTTCACCCCTTCGATCCACATAGTCATATCCCCAGCTTTGAGAGTGGTTGTTGAAGTCACCAACTACAAGAAAGCTGGAATCAGCCGTTGTAATGGGAGTCAAGAGATAAAGACCTGTCATTTGGGCAGTGGAAGTTCACAAGTTGAAGTTGTGCATTGCTAGCCTGGAGTTTCAGCATCTGATATTCTGAGTCCTCCATGTGTGTTGTGACAAGGCAGGCATTGCTGTTATTCCTGATAAGGGTCAGTATTCCTCCTTTGTGACGGCCTGTTCTGTCGGACCTGAAGCATTGGTAGCCTCTCACTTTGAAGGACTTGTGGCTCTTCAGGTGAGTCTTCTGGATGCAGCAGACTTGCACATTCTTTTCTTGCAGGATATGCTCCAACTCCTTTTTTTAAAAAAAAATTCATTACGCTTTCAGCATTCCAGTGCATGACCATGGAAAGACCCTGCTCTCTGGAGCTCTTGCGTACTCGGTGCGGTAATTAGCTCTCCATTCTCGCTCTCTGGCGCCATCCAGTAGCTGTGGTTGGACTCCGTTGAGGCTCGGAGCCCGGCGTTACACCACCCTGGAAGGACCTCGATGGGAAAACACCATTCGTGGAACGAGTTGGATGTGTAGTCATATCGGCGAATTATGCATGGTGCAATATTTTGTTGGAAGGTGCACACTGGCCTGGTACCACTGTCTTCGACCTTCTGGGTTTCTGTTACCTAGCCCTTAGCTCATGGCCCAAGGACTGCCCTGTGAGCTCAGGACGCTAGAGGTTTGAATGCGCCTCTTAACCGCATGATGTTGCCATGTGGACACCTGGGGCATTTTGAGAGGGCAGCAGTGCCACCTGCTGACCCACCCCTCCTGATAAGAACGCCACAGTTGGTCCGGGGCTGCTTATTCTTCCAGGTGAGCCTGGATTATTCAGAGCTAGCCTCCATATCTGGAGGCCGTTTCGCCATCCGCCACCTGCGACCCGCTGGGTGGGGATGGTCACCCCACTACCGAATCGGAGTTAGTCTGGCCCCAGTTTTCCTTGGATTGATTCAAAAGACTTTGAAAACTACTGATCCGTTTGACTTGAAAGACTTACTTAAAAACAGTATTAGACCTGTTTGCATCGGAAGGGCAAGGGCACGCGAATGAGGCTGTAACCAGGTATTGAAAATTTTCAGGTATATTTTTGGTTAATCAAAATTCAGCTCAGCAAATAACTGGTATTACTTTCCAAAATTATAGAGCATAGAGGATTGCTCTTCTCGATGGTGAAGTAGACGAGTTATAATCTAAGACCGTCCTTAAAAGGCTCGGAATGTCGTTATGACTTTTTTTCATCTAATTATTCAAGATCTGTGAGGGCTGCTATTTTGTCCAACAACACTTTCCGATTTCAAAATAAAACCTTTAGCTCTTAAAGCTTTACTTGGTGAAATCGTCTTCAGTAACAACTCAAGACTATATCAAGTTAATGGGTCAGTAATTGGTGAAGGACGAGGTTTTATGATTTTGCTTCCAAAGCTTCACGTCCACAAGTTCCTGTCTGTATTGTCATTACAATGTAGGAATTTACACAATAAAAAATGAGATTCAACCAAGGGAGGTAAGGGGGAAAATAATTCATGAACAAAATATCTCGTTACGATGGGTGATCAAGAATTTACACAATAAAAAATGAGATTCAACCAAGGGAGGTAAGGGGGAAAATAACTCATGAACAAAATATCTCGTTTACGATGGGTGATCAAGAAATATAACTGTGTATATTTCTTGATCACCCATCGTAAACGAGAAATTTTGTTCATGAGTTATTTTCCCCCTTACCTCCCTTGGTTGAATCTCATTTTTTTATTGTGTAAAATTCCTTAAATCATGAATACCTCAGAACCTACATATTTGTGTATACGTCGCTGAAGTCACAAAATTAATGTATTCTATTCGTTACAATCGTGTTGAACTGAGAAGCCAATATTTTCCTAAAACTGGTATTTCGACCTAATTAATCTTGGCGCCATTTTGAATTGTTCGACGAACAAACCGTAAATAATTCTTGATTTCACAAAAAAAAGTATGAGAGAATCCAAAGAATCCATGAACGTGCATTGAAAGTAAAGTCCATAAGCTCTCATTTCGTATATCGCATGGCTATAATCTTTTCTGTACAAGCATGCGACTATACGAAATGACTTGACGGCGCCGGTCGGTCTCTTGAGCGAGTCGCCTTCTTTGTTCATTGTCGGCGTTCTGATCTAAATTGTTGTTTTATGAAAGTCGGACTTTCCTATCGAAATCTTTTAGTAACTTCTTTTCTATGGTA
Source organism: Conus betulinus (assembly GCA_016801955.1). NCBI lineage: Eukaryota > Metazoa > Mollusca > Gastropoda > Neogastropoda > Conidae > Conus > Conus betulinus. The sequence continues at coordinate 849,915 of JADBJO010000208.1, forward strand.
GAAGCAACCGAAAATATATAAAAATTATCATCCGATTAACCATTCCAACGGAATAACATTTTTATCGAAAGTCGTGCTAAAAGCACATGGCGACGGCCATGTGACGATAGGCAAGTTGTGTTTTCCATCAAATTTTAAACGCAAGTTCACCACTTAGACGGCATCTTGGATAATGAAATTTGTATGTATAAAAAGAGCGAAGTGCCAGCTTTTCAGTCATTACAAAATTATTTTACGCGGTTTACTTTTTGTCATTGAAATAAGGGAAAATATGACGTAAACTCGTTAAAAGTGGGTTCATTCTCGGACTTTAATTGCCAATAACTTTACACAGCCACAAAATTGTCAAATATGATTTATTGCGCTTTATTCCTTGGGTTCTGAGGTTTTCATCGATACCTAATATGTTTGGACACCTTGACTGTACGGCGAGCTAGACAGCGCAGAAGCTGCGACAGATAGCACAAATTTTATCATTTGCTGTCATGCGAGGCTCATTTTGCCTGCTCATTTTGCCTGCGGCGCTGCGGTCCGGTCGGCTGCATTTGCGGTCCAGCGGTCGAGAGCTGCATATAACCTTGTGAGGCACACAGCGTAGGAGTGAGATCAGTGTTCCCCACAGTGTTCCCCACAGTGTTCCCCGGAGGAGAGTGTCGTCCAGAGTGTGGTCCGCGAGTGAGCGATCGGCGCGTGAGAGTGCTCAGTGCGCTGAGTGCTAAGAGAGAGAGAGAAGAGTTCCCAGGGCTGTGTGCCTGGGTTGAGCTTATCATGGAAGGGCAATAAAAGGAGAAAAACTCCACGTCGTCTCTGTGCCTTCTTGACTGGCTGTCGTCCTTGGTCCCTGCGCATATCACCATCTGCCTGTCTTCACCTGCACACCCCTTACCCCCCTCCACTCCATCACAACTGGCGCTGCGAGCAGGATTGAAGACGTAAGGGACCAAGACGACTCAGCCCAAGAAGACCAGACACCATGGCCAGCCAACTGCCCCTACCTCTGCACCCCCTGCATCAGCTCCCCAAATTCACGGGTAGTGAGAGCAGCAGGGAAGTGGACAACTTCATCCGGGAGGCCAGGCTTGCTCTATACCTGCAGCCCCTGGATGACAGGACAGCCGCCCTCTGGCTGATTGCCGCCCTAGATGGCCGGGCTCGCCAGGAGGTGATCAGGCTGCCAGTGAGAGAGGTAGACTCCCCAGCCAAGATCTTGACCATCTTGGAGGAGAATGGGGGAGAGCAGCGTGATGTGGTCACCTGGCCACAGCATTCTTCAACAGGCAGCAGGGCCAGAACGAGACCATCTGCGAGTATGGCTCCCATCTCCAGTACCTCTTGCGGAAGGTCAACCAGGCTGGGGATGGGATGCTGCCTGCCACCATACTTCGGGACACCTTCACACGTGGCTTGCAACCAGCTGCACTGCGCAAGGATGTCCGGCATTTTGTCCGGAACCATCCTACCACCACCTTTTGAGGAAGCACAGAAGGAAGCGCAAAGGTGGATGCAGGACTGCAGTGTTGACGGCGACATCCTCCACACAGCTGGCACTGCTGCTGTTGCCTCGCTTCAAACTCAGCTAGAGGCACTCGGGGCCACAGTCGCCAGCTTGAGGGAGGAACTGCAGCAGCCACCACCTGCACAGCCACCACTGCAGATCCGCAGCTGTGTGGCAGGAACACAGCGCTCAGGACGACGGCCCAGACGGAGGCGACGGAAGATGGTAGCGATGGTGAAAACTGGGGACAAACCCCAGTCTCCTGCCACTGTCAGCAGCCAGATGCTGACAGCGCGACCTGGCCCAGCAGCACCCAGACCACCACAGGCTGCTGCCTCCAGACAACAGGTCTGGCCCTGTCGGGCAACTGCAGTACCTGACAGCAGAACTGACACCCTGCCGTCGTCAGTATCAGCTGACTGGAGGAGACGGCGAAAAAGAAGCCGGAACTGCCATCAGACTCGACTGAGCAGAAGATGTTCCCGCAGCCCAAGCCCAGAACTGCAGGCCACCCTGTGGCCACTCGAGTTCTGCCTCTGGTACATAGTGTTGAACCGCCCAAGCCAGCTCCACGGCGAACTACTTGTCTGGCGGTAAAACCAGTAAAAAGGTATGCTAGTGACTGCTTAGATGATCAGGAACTCTTGCATAAATGACTTAATCAGAAGTTCTCGGAGAGTTGCGGTAAAAATACTCTTGATTTATAGTTGAATGTCTCCTTTTGGGAAGAGGTGCTGCAGACTGTTAGACTATTATTTGTTCAAATGTTGTCTTTATTTTGATACAACCTAGTCTATGTTGATTATTTTCATGTGGATAATGATGTATGCCACTGTTTTGCTTTTTCCCAAGAGAAGTAGTAAAAGAGAACTAAGTCGAGTCACTTTTGCTAAGATTCTGCCCCAAAGTGCTAAAACCCGTCAAAATTCAAACTCCTGGGGTACTTGACTTAAAAGGGTTTTGATAACAAATCCTTTTTTTCTTTTCTCATTTTATGTCTGATTTTATGGATTTTTGTTTAAATAACAAGTCCATAATGTCACTTGGCACCCAGTGTTTTGGATTTTGATGAATCTTTGCAAGTATCTGACCTTCTTGGAGTGTTTAAAATAACATCCTTGATAGTCATTTTAGTACCTGACATCTTGGGATTTTGTTTAAATAACAAGTCCACTATTGTCACCCGGTACTCGCCCAGCGTTTTGGATCTTCATGAATCTATCATCCCAGTCATTTTGGGTATCTGACTTGAATTCTGTTTAAATAACAAATTCTTTTAAACAAATCTTAAATAAATGTCAGCGAACCGCCCAGAGAAACGTGGACAAACGAGTCACAAGACAACACACAACGCGTTTCGACCTCGTAGGTCTTCCTCAGGTGAAATAAAGACAGACAAAATAACGAAAATGCACTTAGCTTTGATCGCTTCAGATTGCTTCTGAGTTCAGCGCAAGGAAGGCCTTCCTTGCGCTGAACTCAGAAGCAATCTGAAGCGCTCCATCACAACAAGATGAACATAAACATTGTGCATCATCACTTGAGGAATGATTAATTCTGATTTTGATCGTTTTAGAGTCACACACACACACAAAAACTTAATTTTAGGTCTTTTCCATCAAATCTGTTGTTGTTGTTGTTGTTGTTCTTTTTTATTATTTGGTCAGCAAATTTGAAAAATGACGATTTAAACTATTACAAGAAATTTCGTGCAGAGCTCAGACGTTTTGTCTAACTTCTTACGTGTAAGAATATTGTGCCTTTCTAAACTGATTTTATTTTCAGAGATGTTACAAATTAAGCCTCTACAACAATTCTTTTTCGACCTTCGCAACAGTAACTTACTACTCTATTCCTTTGCTTCTTGAACTCTTCCCAATTGTTTATTTTAACAGGTTATCCTTTAACTGCTTAGCGTATTTAATTTCGCCCGTGAACCAAGAAGGATTAGAAAAATGATGACACTCTTAGTCTTAAATCTTAATAAACAGATTTGTTGCAGAAATCTATGTGGAAAAAAATTATATACCAGAACTCAAAAGCTTGATTGATCAGGATCAGTGTACTTATATTTCCAAAAAGAACTCAGTGAAAACCGTTTGTCATTCTATCTGCACCACGGTTTTTGTCATTCTGCATGCTAGTCATCAATCCTAAATGTTCTAATTCGTCTTTACAAGTTGAAGTACATTTGAAATATACCTGCTATTGTCAATATCTGTTACGCCTCCTTTCAAGATTCCTAATGGGTGAATTGAAGTATAATAGATATAGCCATCCGTGCTTCAAATGTCCAGTTGAAAGCTTCTTACTTTGGTAATGCAGTAAAAGAAAGACGAAGAAGAGTAATGTAGTAAAAGAAAGACGAAGAACAACAGTTCAAACTGATCTGTACGCAGTATGAACATTTAAACAACGCAAGAATCCTTTTGTGCACACCGTTGAACCGAACATGACCAGGCTAGCTAGGTTATTTAGTTACGCGTGAACATGACTTTGTACTTGACTGGTACATACCTGGAACTTTTAAAATCCGTGTGCCTAGCTTCTGATAAAATAAAACAATGATACGAAAAGCTTAAGCCTGTAATCTTACTGGTGCTATTGCACTAGACTATAAGATCGAAGTAAGTTTTTAGCTGTAAGTATGCAGCCGTAGCCAAGGATTTGGGCAAAGTAAGCTGTTTTGTAATATGCGATCCAGTACGCATGCATGCATGTACCTGATGTATGTGTGGGGGCTGAGGAAGGGAGGGGAAGTTGGAAGAGAGGTGAAGGGAGGGGATCATGATTATGGCAGGTGCGGACGGTGAGAGAAGTGAATGTGTATGAGGCAGGGAAAGCAAGGGTGTATATATGTCTGAATGTATTGTAACTGATGTAGAAAAGATGTTAGAACACACACAAAAGAAAAATAATTCATACACAGTGCGCATATGATAACAAATATAGTTTTGATTATAATGGGACGTCATAGAGATTATGATAACCGTTTGATATCAGTTTCCATGGATTTTACTGTTCCACCCCAATATCCTCTAATTATGGAATTTTGCCCATCTTGTAAACAATAAAGCTTCAACTTAAAAAAAAAATGAAATGCTGAATCCTATGCTTGGTTCCAGGTTCTGCTGTTGTCAGTACAATCTGTAATGCAAATGATAGACAATGAATATCAGCTTTCTGGGCTGTGACGTGACGCTTGACAACACCATCTGATCGGTCCCACTAAAACACCAAACCAAAGAATACATGTCAAATCTATGCCCACTCTCCCCTCTCAACCACCCCCCACCCCCCTTTTGTCCCCTCCCCCTCTTTGATGGTGTGCATCGCACGGCTTCGACTATCTGTTGCAAGGAAAATTGCGTCACAGTAAATACGTGCCGCCTTTCGTGCTTAGCAGCCTACCTCTCTTCCCCCCTCTCTCACCCTCCCTCCCCATGCTGTGCGATACAACGCAGCGTGGGATGTGCCTTCTAACAAATAGCCCGTCTCACCCCCCCCACCCCCTCTCTACCCCGTGACACAAAGGCATGTTGCCGCGCACACCACCACCACCACCCCCCCCCCCCCCCCCCACCCACCCCACCTTCATACCTACGGTCCCCGTCCTCGCGGACACCTATGCGGACGCATAAATTAACTGGGGCTCACGGACACCCATACGGATGCATAAATTATCCCGTGCCAGTTAGGTTCAAACGATTTCCGAGGCAATTGGTGGCAAGACTAAATCCCTCCCCCTCTCACCCCTGATGGGTAGATGACAGGTTGTCAAAATCTGATTTGGCAAGTGAGAAATTCATATAGCAGACACACACAGGCGCAACTTCACTGACCCCTCAGGACTGCCTGTAGACAGAGCAGAGGAAGACAAAGGACAGAGAAGGCCTAGTAAACTCTTGGTAACTCTTTGATCTCAAGTCATTCACTGTTTCATTCCCAGGAAAAGTGAGTTGGAACTCTTGTTTTACATTTTTGAATCTATGTATTGATTTTATGTATGCTGTGTGTGTTAACATTGTAACTTTGTACAAATGCTTAGCAACCTTTATCAAACTGATGAATGATTATTCTGTGTAGTAGTTTGCTTGCCATCATATGGCAAAACTCTCTCTCCCAGTGGTTTTGATTCTTTGTTAACAATCTGACCACTGCTCTTTGTGTTCACCCTGACTTTTGTCAGTATGCAACTCTGTCTGTTAAGATAATAATTCAATGATTAATTTTGATCAGGAAAACAGTATGCCTGTGCTAGGTCAAAACTGCTACTCTGATTTATAAATACTGGTGATTATGGAATGATTTATAGTGTATGACTCTAAATCTACACCACATGTGTACTTGGACTAAGCATAGCCCAAGTCAGTGTGACTTAATTCATATGAAAAAACATGGAAGAGTGTTTAACTAAAACTGTAACATGGTATTACTGTCTCCTACCCCATTTGTAAGCTTAACTTAGCCATTGAACAAAAGTGGAGGTTAATAGTTATAGCAGAAACTCTATCATAGAGAAAACTTTGCTGGCTGAGTCTCACACCCTCTCTGAAAGAAAGAGGAAAAGGGTAAATGTGTGCACTCGACAGACCAGCCATCAGATTCTCACTACAGATCAAGTTCTCTTTATCGCAGAACTGGGATCCTGGTTACGCTGCACACCACAGTGAACCAGGAGCTGGGACTTCGCCAGAAACCAGGGCGACACACCAGACAACAAATCTATACCAGTGGGGCAGTCACCAGCCACAGGAGAGATCAACTATTCTCTCCGAAGCAAAGCTAAGTTTGCTTACCACCTGGACTCAAACCCATCAGACCTTACCCTCACTTTATGATGAAACAGTGAGAACCTGTCTATGAGTACCATTCTGGCTACAGCACTGGGTGCTAGCAAGCAGAATGGATGTATAATTACCATATACATTCAGTGTAACGTAGACAGAACCCCTGTATGCCAACTTAAGCTTGCTGCACAGAGTGCAAGCGAGTAAAGTAGGAGTGAGGAAGGGCCCCTCATTGTGGTAGTCCAATGAGAACTGAAACTCAGTCTACGGAAGTGACACGCCATTTCATATCTATGTGTAAGTAATAAAAGTTGATGTGTGAAAGTGCACTTAACTTGTGTCAGTTCCCTGTTGTTCAATCGAATGTTGAATGTTTGAACTTCTCTCTTCAGTTCTGTATCTCGGAGCTATCAGTACTTTAATTAAGAGTACAGGCCTAAGGAAAAGTATCTCAGAGCCATTTCTGTATTTAATCAATACCCAGAACAAACAAAAAAATTTCTTTGATGACTAGTACCGGAAAGTTGCTCCTTCCACCACTAGTAAGAGAGAGGGGGTGTAGGTGAAATGTAAGATAATTCTCATAGAGAAATTATTCCAAGTCCTTCCCCTAGAGGACCCCACTTACCACTCATATCCATCTCGTCACATCAAAGTGGGGGCTCGTCCGGGATTGTAAAATACAATTCACTCAAAAATTTTATTTCCTTTGGCTAGTCCAAAAATTTGGACACACAGAGCAGAATTCAGAGCAAATAGGCTGATTGAGTTGAGTCCAGGAGGGAAATCTTTTATGTTTGTTGTGTGAATGGTTATCTTACACAGCAAACAATAAGAGTGTGTGTGGTTGATGTTATAATCAATTCATTTTGATATTTACATTGTGTGATTATTTGCTTTTGTGGTACTTTGTGGATATTTGATTGCTAGGAATTGTATAACAGTTCATTATCATGGCTGAATCAGTGAAACTTAGATGGGAGATCAAGGAGTGGGGAGAATCCCTTGGCCTCTCTGGTCAAGATTTAGTCTCATTTGTGACTACCCAGTATGAAAAGGAATTAGAAGTGTGACCGAACGTGAAAAGGTTAGGCAGCATGAAGCTGCAAAAGAAGCCCATGAAGCTGAAGAGTGAAAAGAAGTCCGTGAAGCTGAAGCTGCAAAAGAAGCCTGTGAAGCTGCCGAGCGCGATAAAGTGAGAGAACATGAACTTGAGCTCAGAAAGATTGAGAAATCAGCGGAGAATGATAGCTCTTCAGACACGGCCAGCCAAAATTCACTGCCTCCCATCCAAATTCCGGCAATGTCATTTTCTTTGGACCCTTTTAATGAGAACACGGAAAGTATTGACACACATACTTAGACCGGTTCGAAAGATTGGCCAATGAATTTGGCCTAGACCCAGAAAAGCGTAACATCAAATTAGCACAAGGTCTTAGAGGTGTTGCCTATGATGTGTACCAAGTTACCACCAAACAAAGTAACTGATTATGATGCGCTCAAACAAGCCCTACTCACCCGTTATGAGCTGACAGCTGAAGCCTACCGAAAGAAATTTCGAAACTCGCGGCGTAGCAGGGGAGAAACCTATGGCCAGTTAGCAGATAGGTTAACAACTTATCTCCAAAAATGGTTGACACTGTCAAACCAAGCACAGACTTTTGATGGTCTGACTGAGCTCATCCTCTGCGAACCGCTGCGTGACACAATGTCCACTGACCTGCAAACTTTCACGGCAGAACAAGGTGCTGCTTCACTAGCTGACCTGATCAAGCTAGCTGACAGATATATCGCTGCCCATGACGAAGCAACTGCACACAAAAAGATGCGTGACAGGCAAAACCGGGATTCGAACCCCCCACCGTCACAGCAATCTCAAAACCAAAACCCACCACCAAGTGGGAAACCGACACAAAGTGAGAAACTGGTAAACCACACAGTGGTAACTCAGTCCCTGTGAGTCAAAACAGTGCACAGAAGCATTACTGCGCACACTGTAAAATGACTTTACACAATACTGCAGAGTGCAGAAAATTCTTTGGACCAGACTCCAAACAATTGCTGTGTACCAGGTAGTGTCTACACCCAAAAGCGGTGACACACCATCTATGGTACATAACATCACTGCACCACCCATCAGTGAGCAGGTGTTAGTAAATAACAAACCTGCCACATGTTTGTATGACACAGGATTGTCATACGATGCAGTTGTAAGAGCTTCCCTTGTGGAGCCAGCTGCTATCACTGAGGAGACAGTGCCTTTACAAGGGGCTGACCTGACTTTGCCACCTGCTACCTTACCTGTTGCCACAATTATGGTTGACAGTAGGTATGTCAAGGGACAGATCAAGGCAGCCGTCATGGACAATCTGATCCATGATCTCCTACTTGGAGGCCAGTATGTCACGCTCGGGAACCCGTCTGAACCTGTCATTGTATCAACACTGCAGGTGAAGACCCCAAAGCCATTCAAACCTCCAAAAAAGGAGATGAAAGCAGCTCAGCGAGCTGACCCAACATTAGCTGCATGCTTCAAGAGGCAGCACCACACCCATCACCCAACTCGCAGAGGTGAATTCTTTAGGTGGAACGGTCTTTTGTATCGTATCGTAGGCTTAATAAAGATCATTCACAACTTGTGGTCCCGGCGCCACACCGGACCCGAGTAATGGAAGTGGGACATACACTCTGTTCGCCAGGACATATCAATGTAGGGCAGACAGTGCAATGGGTGATGAAGCAGTACTATTGGCCAGGGATGGCAGAGGACATAAAGAAATATGTCGATTCCTGCCCCCTTTGCCAACACTGGTCATCTAGCCAAGAGGACGATTTTGTCCCAGGCCAGCCTGACAATCCAGACACAGGCCAACAGGAGCCCAATAATGTATTCCGAAGCTCCATCGGTGTCTTGGTGACTCAGAGCTAGTGCCAAAAGCATAACGGACCACGATCGGAATGGATTGTCAAGCAGGGAGCTTCTCTCGAGAGAATCTTTTTTTGGGGGGCCTATGTGACGTGACGCTTGACAACACCATCCGATCGGGTCCACTAAAACACCAAACAAAAAGAATACATGTCAAATCTATGCCCACTCTCCCCTCTCAAACCACCCCCACCCCCCTTTTGTCCCCTTCCCCCACTTTGAATGGTGTGCGTCGCACGGCTTCGACTATCTGTTGCAAGGAAAATTGCGTCACGGTAAAATACGTGCCGCCTTTCGTGCTTAGCAGCCTACCTCTCTTCCCCCCTCTCAACCCTCCCTCCCCATGCTGTGCGATACAACGCAGTGTGGGATGTGCCTTCTAACAATAGCCCCCGTCTCCCCCCCCCCCCCTCTCTACCCCATGACACAAAGGCATGTTGCCGCGCGCGCACCACCACCCACCACCACCCACCCCCCCCCCCCCCCCCCCCCCCCCCCACCTTCATACCTACGGTCCCCGTCCTCGCGGACACCTATGCGGACGCATAAATTAACTGGGGCTCACGGATACCTATACGGATGCATAAATTATCCCGTGCCAGTTAGGTTCAAACGATTTCCGAGGCGATTGGTGGCAAGACTAAATCCCTCCCCCTCTCACCCCTGATGGGTAAATGACAGGTTGTCAAAATCTGATTTGGCAAGTGAGAAATTCATATAGCAGACACACACAGGCGCGCAACTTCACTGACCCCTCAGGACTGCCTGTAGACAAGAGCAGAGGAAGACAAAGGGACAGAGAAGGCCTAGTAAACTCTTGGTAACTCTTTGATCTCAAGTCATTCACTGTTCATTCCCAGGAAAAGTGAGTTGGAACTCTGTTTTACATTTTTTGAATCTATGTATTGATTTATGTATGCTGTGTGTGTTAACATTGTAACTTTGTACAAATGCTTAGCAACCTTTATCAAACTGATGAATGATTATTCTGTGTAGTAGTTTGCTTGCCATCATATGGCAAAAACTCTCTCCCAGTGGTTTTGATTCTTTGTTAACAATCTGACCACTGCTCTTTGTGTTCACCCTGACTTTTGTCAGTATGCAACCCTGTCTGTTAAGATAATAATTCAATGATTAATTTTGATCAGGAAAACAGTATGCCTGTGCTAGGTCAAAACTGCTACTCTGATTTATAAATACTGGTGATTATTGGAATGATTTATAGTGTATGACTCTAAATCTACACCACATGTGTACTTGGACTAAGCATAGCCCAAGTCAGTGTGACTTAATTCATATGAAACATGGAAGAGGTGTTTAACTAAAACTGTAACATGGTATTACTGTCTCCTACCCCTTTTGTAAGCTTAACTTAGCCATTGAACAAAAGTGGAGGCTAATAGTTATAGCAGAAACTCTACCATAGAGAAAACTTTGCTGGCTGAGTCTCACACCTCTCTGAAAGAAAGAGGAAAAGGGTAAAATGTGTGCACTCGACAGACCAGCCATCAGATTCTCACCTACAGATCAAGTTCTCTTTATCGCAGAACTGGGATCCTGGTCACGCTGCACACCACAGTGAACCAGGAGCTGGGACTTCGCCAGAACCAGGGCGATGCCAGACAACAAATCTACACCAGTGGGGCAGTCACCAGCCACAGGAGAGATCAGCTATTCTCTCCGAAGCAAAGCTAAGTTTGCTTACCACCTGGACTCAAACCCATCAGACCCTTACCCTCACTTTATGATGAAACAGTGAGAACCTGTCTATGAGTACCCATTCTGGCTACAGCACTGGGTGCTAGCAAGCAGAATGGATATATAATTACCATATACATTCAGTGTAACGTAGAGACAGACCCCTGTATGCCAACTTACGCTTGCTGCACTGAGTGCAAGCGAGTAAAGTAGGAGTGAGGAAGGGCCCCTCATTGTGGTAGTCCAATGAGAACTGAAACTCAGTCTACGGAAGTGACACGCCATTTCTTATCTATGTGTAAGTAATAAAAGTTGATGTGTGAAAGTGCACTTAACTTGTGTCAGTTCCTTGTTGTTCAATCGAATGTTGAATGTTTGAACTTCTCTCTTCAATTCTGTATCTCGGAGCTATCAGTACTTTTAATTAAGAGTACAGGCCTAAGGAAAAGTATCTCAGAGCCATTCTTCTGTATTTATCAATACCCGGAACAAATAAAATTCTTTGATGACTAGTACCGGAAAGTTGTTCCTTCCACCACTAGTAAGAGAGAGGGTGTAGGTGAAATGTAAGATAATTCTCATAGAGAAATTATTCCAAGTCCTTCCCCTAGAGGACCCACCTACCACTCATATCCATCTCGTCACATGGGCTCACAGTCATTTCAGTTTTTTTGGATCGCCTCAGCAAACTGTGGAGAGAAAGTGGAAAAAAAAACTATGATACCATTTTCTGCTAAAAGCAAGGGATGAGAAATTCTGGAAAGGTAGATCAACAAATAATTTTAAAAAGTGATTATACATCTTCGCATTTTGTACTGCTTTTGTTTCCTGTGCAATACTGGACAGACGGTCATTAAAAACATACAGATCTTCACATTTTGTTATGCTTTTGTTTCCTATGCAACACCTCACCAGTTGCTATGAATATGTATAGATCGGCACAGTTTGTAATGCGGCTTTTTTTTCCTAAATAGATTGCTATGAAAACTTATTCATTGGCAGCGAACATAATGAACTTTCTATACGCTATCCGAGCTCGGCTTGAGAGAGAGAGAGACAGAGAGAGAGAGAGAGAGAGAGAGAGAGACAGAGAGACAGACAGACAGACAGACAGAATGAACGAATGAAATGATTTATTGATTTAAAGCGGCACAGCTTCCTCGGCAATACGTTTCGATCGACCATGATAAAACTGAACGCGGTACATGTTCGTCTGACATGGAGACCATGACACACGTGTCCTTTTTCCAAACACAGTTCTGACATTCCGTTTGCGGCGTGGGTCTTGAGCCAAAGCTGTCATCCCATGCAGAGCAGGAACAGGCCTTGCAGCGTCACCAGCGTCCGTGCAGCACGTGCTTGGGTGTCAACGTATTGTGTTCTGTCAACACGTTTTTCTCGGCGGAGACTGGCCAGTTTTGTTCTTTCCTCGGTTAGTATGTGCCTGTCATCTTGTTTGACAAGCCAGAACGAACAATCACTGTCATCAGGCGTACACGAAAACTCCAATACCAGATTGTCCGATTCACTTGAACGATCGAGAGCAATTTTTCTAAATGACTGTGTTTCTGCTCTTATCTCTTAATCGTCTCTGAACCAGATTTGTCGATCAAAGTGGCAACGTAACTTTTAACGACATTTGTGCTAAATCCTGCCACGAGGCTTTCATAGACCCGTTCGATGTCCGTGTCAATTGGTGGAGAGCGGACAGGGCTATCGATGTACTCACATGTACGTCCAGTTTCAGCACTATCGTTCACACAGAGAGAGAGTATGTTTTTACTCAATAAAGAAAACATTTTCTCCACAGACCGATAGTTTTGTTCATGAGAAGAATGTCAGGTGAAAACTTGTAACGTTTTTCTCTTATTTTTTATTTATTCGTTTTGTTTCGTGAAATATTCGCATTTAAAAAGAAAAAACACATGACATTATGCATTTATAAAACTGGATTTAGATTCTCTGTTCAAGTGATTAACAATCTAAGATTTGTATTTCATTGTCTCTGAGAGTAAAGTTACGCACATAGGGAAAACTAGAATTTGTTTTTCAATTTTCAATTTTTTTTCAAGAGTAAAGTTACACACATAAGGAAAAAAATCCCCACGATATTAAAACTACATGTACAAAATACATAGAAGAGAAGGTTTGGGGGTCTTTTTTATTGACTTAGGCTTGACGTTTTAACAATATTCCTAAAGCAGTCAACAAATCAAATATAGAACGCGTGATATTATTTTAAGAAAGATGTTTTTCATCCACTGACATTTCTGAATTTTTGCAAGAGACCATGGTCACACCACATCTGGAGTGTAGCTAAACTATTTTGTATCCACATTCAATAAGGCAGACGGCCTTGATTGAGAAGTTGAGAAGATCCGAAATGTAGCAACTAAAGCAGAAAAGGATTCACAATCATTTATACACAGATAGGCTTACACATCTTTAATTACTCATTTTAAAGGCATGAAAAATGAGATCTGATCTTATTCAAACCTTCAATATTTTTAAAACCTATCGATGATTTTTGATCTGCCAGACTTCTTCAAATTATCAAATTATAATAAAACAAGAAGCAGTACAGAGTGTTTATCGAGTAAAGCCAGACTGACAAAAGAAACTGTTCATTTATTAAAAGATTTGGTTCTTATGGAACAGTTATCTAGTAACACCATAAAGATCTTGTTGACCGACGGAAACACTTTAAAGACGTAAAATATGTGTTTTTACAAAAAAGGCATCACAGATCGCTAGACTTATCTTGTGTATAGTTCATGTAGTAAAGATGTGACTTTAAAAAAATCAAGTCAAGTCAAGAACACTTTATTATCTCCAAAAAGAAATTAAGAGTGGCCATGAAAACATGTCTATGGATCCATATTTAACAAATCACAAATCACACACACCCATCCACCCCCACCCATCCCCCCACCCCCCATCCATTCACACACAGAGAATAACACACACACACACACACACACACACACACACACACACACACACACACACACTCATATATAATATACAAACAAGCTTTCTGAACCGGATCTCATCCAAAGTTCAGTTCTGATTCAGGAGTTTGATAGAATTAGGAACGAAACTGTTTTTAGTTATATTTGCTTTGAATTTTGGAACTTGGAATCTTCGTCCAGATGGTAGAACATTGTAGTTTTTTGAAAGAACATGAGAACTGTCGGCATCAATGTTCACAGCTTTTTTGTGTGACACAACATTCATACAATTTATATAACTGTCCTTGTGTTGTTGTTGTTGTTGTTTTCACCAATAATCTATTCACACTCTCTGTTTAAATATGTTTTTGTTTTTTCACACTATGATTTCCAAACCAGCATAAAAAAGCCCTAGGACAGCACTGATTCTACAAAACAACGATAAAATATATTTAAGATGTCCTTTTTAACAGCAAGAGACCAAAGTTTCTGATACAGACGGGCGACATTTATTCCCTACTGTTTTGATGTGAATAGATGAGTACTTTGACGTTTACAAAGCCGCTTACAATCGACAGTTATTCCAAGAATGAACTTGCAATGTTCCAAACAGAGAAACATGTTGTTTTTGATTTTCGTCAAGTAATTTGGGGACTGCCGACACTCACCACAGGTTTCATCACATGAGGGCCCCGGTGGGAGCATTTGAACAGTGTTTAAATCCTTCAAATCCTTGAATGGGTGGCTGAACTCCAAGGTTTTCAAATTCTGGATAAACGAAGTTAAGCTACTTATTATAACAGATTGCATATAACAGATTATGTTCAACGTTAATTTAAAAACCAGGAAACCGTTTGTTTCCAAACTGCTCCCGAGTTTCAGTTTTTCCGTCAAGTTTCATAATTTTCTTTTTAATCAAACTGGGTCATTTTAATCAGACTTTTCAGTACAATAACAAAAAAAAAAAAAAAAAACCCCCACCATGGGATAGCATTCTTTTACCCTTATAACCAAACGCACCACGACAAGAATACTTTTCTTCCCTGTTTCTGTCTCTGTTCACTCCTCTCCTCTCACTTTATGCACATGAAGCATTGTGTCTCCTAACAGGGATTTTTAAAAGCACTGAGCCACCAAACGAAGAAGCAAATTACAAAACAAACAATATGTTGTGTCTTCTTCAGGCAGGACAAACAGCATTTAAAACAATGGAAACAATGGACAAATAGTCATCTGTCTGTTCGATCTTTGTGCAAACTGTGGCGTGGGTGAAAAGACTAAAACTGTGAAATGGAAAGCGAAAAGACAAGAATTTGGAGGGGAGAAGGTACAAATTCAAACGATAATTGTGACTGAAAAGGAAAATTGATGGTATTATAATCGTATGATAGTAATAATAATAATAATAATGGTGATGATCATGATGATGATAATAATGATAATGATAATAATTGTGGCATGGGTAAAAGACTAAAATTACGGAATGGAAAAACAAGAGCGAAGAGGTTGGACGGGATAGAGTATGGATTAAAACGATTAAAATGATTAAAACGTTATAATAATTCAAAAGAAATATAGGGGGAAAATACTGGAATTCTAATCATATGATGATGATGACGAATATGATGATGATGATAAAGATGTTGATGATTATGACGACACCAACACCACTACCACCAATAATAATAATCAAAGTAATGATAGTAGGGGAAGAAGAGGAAAAGTTACAATAAACGTTAAGGTTATGATTGCAAGAAGAACAAAACAAAACAAAAAAAAAATAAAAAACAAAAAAGACAATAAGAGTAACAACAGCCAACAGCAAGAGGCAGCAATCAATAACAACAATAAGAATGATAACGATAATGATGATGATGATATAGAAAATGGGAAAGATAGCTAGATAAAAAAATCCAAGAAATCTATTATCATTTATACTAGTGCTACTAATCATGGTGATAATGAAATAAGAACAAACAAACAAACAAAACAATTGGAATAATAATGAAGATGGGAAAGATAGTAATGTAACATCTCGGAAGCATACAGACATACATATCATTTTCGAAAATATATTATGTTCATTTCATTTCATTAGATTTTTAAAAGTGTACTTTTAACCTCGAAAAGACCTGTGTTTCGAGGATTAGATAGCAAGATCCGTATCTATAACGAACTAACTTAGATTATTTAAGTGGTTTTAGAATCGCTATAAAATCAAGAAGAGTTAGTTGCCTTCCAGCCTAAACATTGAAGACGTATTTCAAGTCAGCCATTTTTTGAGTAGTTTACATTTGAACGGTTTGTATGTCATTTTTCTTCTTTTTCCACAACAACGACTATAACAACAACAACTGCTACTGCTACTACTACTACTACTACTACTACTACTACCACCACCACCACCACCACCACCAGTATTACCACCACTACTACTTCGTCTCTTCCTCTCCTTCTCTCTCTTTTTTTCTTTTTCGTCTTCTTTGTCTTCTCTTTCGTCTTCGTCATCTTCTCCTTTTTGTAGTCGTTCTTCTTCCTTTATTCCAATGCGAGTCATTTGATCACCACACTGAAGAAAAGTTCACCAGGTTCGTTCAGTTCTGTCAGCCATGCGCCAAAGCTTTGGTTTCTGTAAATGCTTTTTTCTATCTATTATTCTGTAGTTTTGTCAGTCCACCGATTATTTGTTTCCCCCTCCGTCTTTCATATTCAACAGTTCCCTGAAGAATTGTTTCAGCAAGGCCATTAGATCTTGTTAGATGACCTCACCACTGAGGTTTTCTTTCTTATCTGATGTCAGTAGATCTTCACATGGTCCAGTGTACTGCTGGATGGTTTGACCCACTTGTTCATCGGCCATATGATCAGTAAGTCATATGTTGCTGTAACAGCTCATTCCAGCGGCTTTGACTCATCTTGCCAGATCTGTCGTCAGGATCCATGTCTTGTGAGCATACAAGGTGTATATTATAATAAACTAAAATTTCTAAAATACAGAACTTTGGTACATTCCGATCCACAGAAAAGTGGCCCACACAACGCACTGAGAAATTTTCTACTTCCTGACCAGATTGTTCGTGTTATCCGTAATGCATATGCAAACCCAATTTACAGCAAAATGTGTGCGGTGCTTACAAAAGTCTCAAACGATTCCTGTCGACTGCCGAAGGAAATTCTGTAATTTGCGTATTTAGCTCAGTATTTAAATGTAAATTTTGTAATAGTTATACTTTGAATATCTCGTTTTTTGGCGCATAACTGTGCTAACAGGAAAGTATGGTCTACAATCTCCATCCACGTTAACCAACTGGAGATTTGACAATAATAAATGGTGAGTCCCAGTTCACTGACTCAAAGCTTTCTCTGTATCACTGTTCACCAAAAGGCCAGGTGAAAGGGCATAAAACTGTCTACAAGGTGGTGGCCATTACATTCCTGCTGTATGGCTGCAGAACATGGACAGTGTATTGAAACATTTGAAAATACACCGTTAAGTTCCACTTCTGACGCCTGAGCAAGATCATGGGCATCACCTTGGAGAAGAGAGTCTCCAGCATAGAAGTGTTTCATAGGGCAACCTGGCCTGGTATCGAAGCACTCATGATGAAAGCTCAGCTCCAGTGGGTTGGATATGTGGTCCATATGGATGACAGTCACGCCTTCAAGGTGGTCTCCTTCCTTGAGCTGGCATCTGGCCAAAGGAAACGCTGGTTCACCTCTTAAGCGCTTCAAAGACTGTCTGATAGCATTCCAAGGAACCTGTGACATTCCCGACTGACAGCAGCGCCTAGCGATTTGCTGTCCACAAGGAGTACAGGTCTTTGAGGAGAGCCGCCGACAACATCAGGGTCAGGAGCGTGAAGTCCACAAGGAGAGAACTGACCTAGCCTCGCGCTGCTGCACGCCCATAGTCCGGCCGCACCTGGGCATCCAACTTTGGGCGGCCAGCTCATCTACGGAGTTACTCTGATCGCCTACATCGACTGTAATGGACTTAAAATAACTTCACACATCATCACACACACACACACACACACACACACACACACACACGCGCGCGCGCGCGCGCGCGCGCACACACACACACACACGCACACACACACACACACACACACACACACACACACACACACACATATATATATATATATATATATATATATATATATATATAGAGAGAGAGAGAGAGAGGGGGGGGGGGGGGGAGAGATTTTACCAGATGTCATTCAAATTCAGGTTGTCAGTATCTACTTAAAATGTCTTTTGCTGTGAGTTTGTTCATTTCTTTACAATTAGAATAATCTCTTGGTCGATCAGGTGGTAAATTGAAAATATTCCCTTTTCTGATGTTGACTTTTTCTTGTACATTTTAAAAGTTGTGGGTCACGAAAACAAATTGGTTTTGCTTTATTTTGGCCAGCAGGGTGACAGTTTCCTATATCGCACAATATCTTTACTTTGAACTCCTGTTCATTGCAACCCCTGGAAAAAATTGCTAAATTCCTGCCTGTCATTTGCACACATTCGCTCGAATACGGATGAGCTGTTCACCTGTGTTATTGATGTGTGTGTGTGTGTGTGTGTGCGCGTGCGCGCGCGCGCGCACGTTCGTGTGTGCGTTTGACTGGCTAGGTGTGTTTGTCCGCGAATGGATAAGGCAATCCGGGAAACAAGGGAGAGAACACGGGCAGAAACCTCACAAACTACCATCCACTCAAATTGTAGGACACAAATGCAGGGTTGGCAGCACAACTCCACATGTAATTTGAATCAGTACGTTTCTCCAGGTCTTTCTCTTGTCCAGTCACAGCAGTCAGGAGAATGGCCTCAAACTGACTATCACCATCAAGGGTACTAACAAAGCCTAGGTATCCCAAACGGCGTCAAAAGAAAATGCTAACATTTCGGGATGTACACCCAAAATGGCTTCCGAACATGCTATACAAAATCAACTGAAACTCACGGCCGACGTGCAGAGGAGCTCTTTAATGCACTCTTCAAATTAGAATACACAAAAACAATGAACACATTCCTTTACCATAAACAATGGTTTTCCAAAAATAGACACACACAAAAACCTTCATTTGCCTAAACCACAAAAAGGGTTTAATCGGGAAGAAGACTTTTTAGAGAAAAAAAATGCTTTACATTATTTTGTTTTCCTTTCGTTTCCATTATAATGGGGGGGGGGGGGGGGGGGGGCAACGGGGGGGGGGGGGGGGGGGGGGGGGGGGGGGGGGGGGGGGGGGGGGGGGGCAAACAGATTGGGATTCCCGTTGGTTTTTGCATGTCAATTTTTTGCAGCTATTATGTATGTGTTCTTAGCATTGCCAGAAAGTGGAAAAATGATGTCGCCATTTTTTCTGTGGACCTTCAGTAACCTTGACACAGCGTCAAAGTTGATAGGTCATTTTTGACCCAACGTACTGTATTAATCACGCTTTGTTTGAGAGTCTGGAGTGCCAGAATGTTAAAGAATGTTACATTGTGTTTTCTAAAGTGTTTCTGACAAATATTTAATGTGAACTAACAGTGTCTTTACGACAGAATGTCTGTTTATCCTGTTTATGATCATACAACTATCTTCTTGTTGAACTTTGCAGCCACGACCCATCCAAACCATCATATAATGATACTGAGATCTCATTTTCTCCTCTTCAGGAAGATGCAGTGATGATCCACATCAGCTAACTTTTGCATGATAGTTAAGGCCTTAGAAATAAGAAATGCAAATGACTACAGTCCAGGCCCTCTATGATCTCTGTGTAGAAGAATTCTTCCTGGATCATCCTTATCTGAAGAGGCCATGTGTGTAGGCAGCACAGCAGCTTGACCAAAGTGGTGCTCAACACCTGCAACAAGAGATGTTGAAAGAGCAGCAAATATGCTAACTATCCTTGATTCCCAAAGGGTACTGAAAATGATGGCCGAGTTTGATAAGAAGAAGGGATCACAAAGTTCACTCTTCAAGTTTGTGCGGACCTACATGAGGATGGTATTACTCATTTATACATTCATCCGTGCCGCCTGTGATGGTCTTTGGGAGCTGCACCTGTCGTCCCTTGATGCTCAGTCCAAGTACTTCTTTGCTTATGACAAGCAGAAGTATGCCAGGCTGGTTCCACTATACCTTGAGGAGATGACAGCTATTCAGATCACAGATCCAAACGTACATCAAGAGTTCATTTATGTAAACTTTGTAGTCAACAAAAAAAAAACAGATCCCATTCTGTGCCATTAGGGTGGATCAGCTCTTGAGCACATCAACCGCTTCATGAAAGTCACTGGAGGACTTGTGGGCATTACACAGCATGCCAGAGCTTGGGAGAGATTCTTCCTTACAGCTCCAGAGCTTAGTAGGCTTGCTGAAGAAGCACATGTGATGGCTGGTTCACCAACAACTACACGTAAGGAACATCATGACCTGTCACTGGCTGTCAGGACAAGACAGGAAGAGAACAGTACACGACTCAAGAGTGTGCTCATATCGTCCATGAATCCTATGAAGTACGAGGATGAAGACCTGCCCAACAGCATCACAGAGGTTGTGATGCCAGCTGAGGTGCAGAAAGATGTGCAACCAAGAAGACATTGGGCAACAGAAGTATGCCAATTTTGTTGAGGAACGCATCAACACGAATGAGGTCAATATCTGGGCCAGAATTAAGAAGGTTCAACTGAAGACATGGGAAAAGTGCAAGGAAGTCGGTGAAACACAAAGTGACTGATCAGGTAGTGGTGCTCAAGGATGACAGATTACAATTGCCCGCATGTTGATTGTTGCATGCTCACGCCCCGAGATGAACCTCAAGGAGAGCATTGGCCAGCATGAGTTCACGTCCCTCCCACGAGCCTTGTTCACAGCGAGTGGTGAACACCAACCATGCACAGACAAAAGCAAGCTGATGGCTGTACTTGAGAACCTGCCAAACAAAATTAGTGTTATCTGCAGCCAGAGGATGTCACCAATGACATTGCTTCCTTGACACAAGGAAGGCAACTGTAATTGATGGAATGGCAATTGTCCAGGCAATGGGTAAGCCACTTGGGTCAAGACATGTGCTCAATGGGCTGACCACTTCATAGCTACACTGGACAGCAAGTGCAGAGAATATGATGATCTGCATCTAGTCTTGACCGTTATGATCTTCCCACTTCATTAAAAGAGGTCACAAGGGAGAAACGGCAGGGTGGTAAGCCAGCAACTGCTTATCACGTCACAGACAATACGCAAATTGGCAAGGTGTCAGCAAAGCAGTTCCTATCCAGTACCGCGACCAAAGATGAACTGACAGTTTATCTTACAGAGAAAGCTGTCCGCCACTTTGAGGGTAAGCCAAAGGTCTTCATAGTGACTTCGCAGCAAGAGGTCATCTCAAGCTCCATGGATATTCAACATCTCTGTAGCTTCCAAGAAGAAGCTTACACGAGACTTATCCTGCACAGTCTGGATGCTGTTCGAAGAGGAGCAACAGAACTCTACAATCAGTCACCTGACACTGACGTTTTTGTCTTTGCAATCCACAGTTACCAACAGCTCAGCAGGAACACATACTTTGCCACTGGTGTGGGGAACAAGAAGCGAGTAATCTCACTGGGACCAATAGTGAATGCACTTGGTGATGCAAAGGCTGAAGATTTACCAGGATTTCATGCCTTCTCTGGAGCTGACGTAACAGGTCGATTTGCAGGCGAGGGGAAGCTGACCTGTTGGCAAATACTTAGCAGATGCTCCATGGAGGTGGTATCTGCATTTGCTGCTTAGGGACGTCTGAGAAGCTGGAAGTTGACACTAAACGAGCCATTGAGACATTTGTTTGCGAGCTCTATGAGTCTGGTAGCACTGTGGTGGATGTTGGTGATCTCAGATGGAAGCTTTTCGCCAAGAAACAACTAGAGGCTCAAAAAAAGCTACCTCCAACACGAGGAGCCTTACATGAAGCCATTGCCCGGGCACATTACCAGGCCATGGTGTGGCGTCAGGATGACACTCCTCACCCTCAGCTATCACCAGCAACAACCGAGGGGTGGAAGGAAGATGGGGATATGTAGCACCAGCACCAACAAGGGATCCTGCAGCTCCAGCCACAGTTACTCACCTCATCAAATGTGAGGTAAAGATGAACAGTTGCACATCACACTGTTCCTGTCGGTCGCAGGGCCTCAACTGCTCCGAGATGTGTTTATGTGGAGCTGATGAGGAGGTGTGCACAGTAGTCAACCAGGCACTCTTAGGAATGGAAGAGGATGAAGAAGAAGGAGATCCTTCCATCTAACTATGAACACATACACTAAATGAACATTGAAGTTCAATCCTACATTAGCTGACCAGAACCAGCCAGATGGTGGACCGAAAGGACTAAATAAAATAGGTTTGAGCTATGAGATTATCACTGTATGTACAATTTAGAAGTCAAGAACAAAAAAAAAAATGCAAAGCATATAAACATACTCCCAGTTTATCTTGAATACGCGTGAGATATTCCATAAAGAGGAAAAGCCGTTTGGGCCGTTATCGCCTTTAGTAACGGCTATTCTAGTAACATGGGCCATCATCTGTGACCCATAATGAACATACCTTCAAATTTTCAGAAAGATCGGCCAAATACTTTTTTTCTGAGACACTCCATAAAGACAACTGTTATGGGCCGTTAGTAACGGCTATAACGGTACAATAACCCATCCGGCATCATCCGTGACCCATAATGAACACACCTACAAATTTTCAGAAAGATCGGTGAAGTGCTTTCTGAGATATTCCATAAAGAAGGAAAACCGTTATGGGCCGTTATAGCCGTTAGTATCAGTTATAACGGTAAAATAACACATCGGGCATCATCCGTGACCCATAGTGAACATACCTACAAATTTTCAGAAAGATCAGCCGAGTACTTTCTAAGATATTCCATAAAGAAGAAAAACGTTATGGGCTGTTACAGCTATTAGTAACGACTATAACGGTAAAAGAAAATACTGGGGATGATCCGTGACCCATAATGAACATACACAAATTTTCAGAGAGATCGGCCAAGTGCTTTCTGAGATATTCCATAAAAAGAAAAACCGTTATGGCCGTTAGTAACGGCTATAAGGGTAAAATAACACATCGGACATGATCCGTGACCCATAATGAACATACCTACAAACTTTCAGAAGGATCGGCCCAGTAATTTTGTCTGGAGCGAGTGGAACACATTTTGACCACGGATGGGCGGACGGACACACACACACACACACACACACACACACACACACACACACACACACACAGGAGCATTTCTTCGTTCCCATTGTAAAGTACTCCCTGTTCTATAAGAACTGGGAGTACAAAAAGTTTGAGAGGTATTGAAAGGAGTGTTTTTTCTTAATTATTATATCACTTTTAGCAATATATTGGGTGTCTGCTTTCCATACAGAATGTATGTTGGGGTAATATAATCAAATTATTTAGCACAATTTGGGCTGTAATTTGAAATTGAGAAAAAATATAAAGAAATCACACAAAAAAATGGCGACATCATTTTTTGGTAAATTAAATCCTTCCAGAACACAGTCCAACCAGTGGCCAAAAATTAACACTTGAAAACAACGGGAAAACACTGGCCCCCCAACTATTAGTCCCCTCGAGAGAGAGGAGTCACTATGAGCCAAATTGAAAAGAGAACAATGCTCAGAATTCCGTGCAGTATTCTATCAAAAGTCTATGATGAACTCTTGTAGCTCGAGTCCAACTCCCAGCTGGTAAGAAACGAAATTTTACCATACACTTCTAGCTGCTCCATGTTAGGGAAAAGACCTTACACAAGAAAGTAAACAGTGCATAAAGACGCGCCGGCAGCCAACTATTCAACAATGACAACTTTTTTTTGTTTTGCTGTCCCGTCTTATGTGCTATCTCAGTGGCAGTGCACCCATGCTGCTCATTCCGACGCCCGTCCACAGCCACAGTCCGGTCAGTCCCGCCGCAGCCCGGGCACCGGCAATCCACAGGGAGCAGTCAATGTCAAGTCGTTAAGAGGCAACCCACTGGAGGAGACTCTGCACTGTTGCCGAATCACTTATTCGGTGATGTTCAGCGGTGCCTGTTCTGATCTTACATACGCAGGACACCACCTACTAAGCCCCCTACTGACGACAATAATTGCTTAGTCGCGGAGCCGGCGTGAGTGAGCTCTCCATCTGGAAGGCGCCACCAGGTCCGTCCAACAACAGCCCCCATGGACTCGCCGATACCGGTGACCCCGACGAAATCAAACAAAGGCCCCAGACATGGAGAGAACATCAAAACTGAGGTCGCCATGAGAGCAGGGCGTGAAGAGCCACAGAATTTGAGACTTGTTTATGCTGATCGATGAAAATGAGGATGATGAAGATGATCCTACTGATTTCCATTCCGGTCTTAGACTGCTTGACAGGGCTGTACTGTACGCTTCCTGTCATAATGTATCCCGGCGTCAACCAGGCCCTAGAGACACAGACACCTGCAGTGTTGGTCAGGAAATTTGAGCAACACTCTCAGAGACTCATCCATTAAGTGGATGAAACTCGACTGTGTAGTCCCAGTCTTCCCAACTGAGCTCGTAGCAAACTCAACTCTGGGTAAGAGCCGGTTGGGGCAGAAAAATCCCACATGACACTGATGGGAATTGAACCCAAGACCTCCCAGCCGGGAGTGCGCGACGCTAATCACTTTGCCACTGCGGCTAGTATGACAATTTTTTTTCAACTGAAGAGAAACACTCAGGTGGACCCAGCAGGTCCTTTTTCACGTTGAAGTATTTTTCCAGTCCCACGAAAAGTGCCACACCACTAGACGAAACACCCAGCATGCTACCAAGTTCCAGGTGAACGAAGCAGAATTCCTCCTTACTGTTGACAGAGACCTATTCTTCGCTGCTGTCCATTATGTTAGACACATTGCCAAGGTAGAAGTCACAGGGGCCACGGCTGGTCCCTTTAAGTCAGGTCTTCCAGGAAAGCTTGTCGTACAGGGGTGTGGGAGGGCGTGGGGAGTGGGCTGAGCGGGATGGAGTGGGGTTGAGGATGGACAAAAGCTACTCCCCCCAGAGAGAAGAGCAAAACAGGCTCCACATCCAGCGCTGGCGAAGTCCGCTCAGAGTAGGACAGGGAGGAAGTATAGTAACAACATAGTCCCGGTCTAAGTTCCTTTTCAGAGATTATGAATCTTTTTTTTTTTTTTTTTTTTTTTCTCAAAGTTCGGGGTAGAGGGTTGGGATCGGAAAACTAAAAACCGAATAAAAAGGATAGATTGTCTTGTGATGAATAGTTTTGACAGTTTGGAACAGAAGGGTTATATAAATGCAAAATAACGCGGAAATTCAGAACTTCCGAATTCTAAAAGCCATTCCCTGACAATATCGACTCGCCTGAACCCAACTGTCAGGCAGAGAGTGACAGCAGGGAAGATCGGGTACGGGGCCTTCGAGTAGCTCACACCCAACTATGCTACAGCTGAGCGTTGCAGTCGGGGGATGTGTCCCAGTGACCGGGTCAGACAGGACCATACCGGATAGGTAATTACAAGCAAAAACTTAACAAAAGAAACTGAATGAACAGAGAGTGGATCAAAAGGGCTGGCAAACAGTGCCTGAAACTATCCCTATTCTAAGGAAAGAAACCGTGAGGCTTCGGCGTGCGCCTGCACTCTCCCCTCCCCACCCTCACACCCCCCCCCCTCCCCCCCCCCCCCCCCCCCCCCCCCCCCCGCACCCTCCCCCCCCCCCCCCCCCCCCCCCCCCCACACACACACCTTTTAATATTCTACCACACGTAGACAGGAATAAGCATACACACACAAACACACACACGCGCGCGCACGCACGCACACACACACACACACACACACACACACACACACACACACACACACACACACAGAGGACCCGTATACAAGGATAAATCATGGGATCGTCTGCTCAACTTGAGAGCGAAGCACGTCTGCAAGTCAGTTAAGAGATCCAGACTCAGACAGAACAGAGAAACTGTACCCACCCATACAGTGACAGAGAAATTGTACCCACCCATACAGTGACAGAGTCCCGCATGTCAGGCCAGCATTCTCAGAACTGCACGACTTTACGTGCTTAGGGGCCCTGTGCTCTATTTGGAAGACAAAGGGACGTTCCCACAAGTACTTTGACAAATATACACTGTTGCCAAACCCACTCTCTCTATAAGATGCTATAGTTTTTCTCACGCTGCATAAGTTTCCTGTTGACAGCAAGTGATGGAATGCAGAGTGTCCACTAAAGACTCCAGCTGTTTTCAGTTCTAACCACAAATGCCCAAACAAGACCTGTTAACTTTTAAATAGTAAAGATGGCCATAAGTTTCTGAACATGCTGGAATGCATGCTAATGCTCCCAGGTTCAAGCCAGAGGGTTTCCTATCGACTCCTTGGGTGAGGTTTATAAAAGGAACGGTGAGAGCTGCGAAATGCGGGATGAACTTCCTATAGCGCTTAGCAACCCCATTAAGGAACGAACCCGCTTTGCAAAAGTAGACTTGAGGAAATGTAGAATGTTTTAAACCTGGTCTTTCTGTGGTTTTATGATACTTCGAGAAACCACATCCCCAAAACCCTTGCTCTCTGAAGCCAGCGCATGTCTTGGATAATTGATGGATTACACATAAGAACACCACGAACGTAAACAAGATATGCACTTCAGGCAACAATTGCAACATGGGAACTGTCCTGGACGCGGGAAATCGTGATGCTATTGCTCAAGTGAATTAAGCTGGTGTATTAGTCACGCTTAACACAGTAAATTTATCTCTGCACTCATACACACATATGCGCACTCATGCACCCATCAAACATTCCATCTCTCTGGGAATGGGGTATCACGCATTCGCTTCTCTCTTCACACGACTGAGAACAAGAAACATAGTTTCTTCTCTGCTTAAAATATAAACAAGAAAAATCGTTGCCAGTTCAGTTTATACAGGTATTTGAAACAAAGAATCTCCCCAAGGCCATGCATTTGGTTATGTTGCTTCTCTACCACCTTCTCTACATCTTCTCTAAGTGCATTCATTCACAAATCAGCATTTACACACATTCTTACGTAAAAGCTTAGTAAGCAATCACTTCTTGCCAAATGGACATCGAAAATTCCCGATGACTTCGGGGGTCACTTTCCCACAGTAATTAATTTATAGAAAGCTACGACAATGTCGCCCACACACATTCCAACCAGCCTAAAATAGCGTCAACACAGTGCCTTACAGCAATACCGAATGAACGAGAAAGACTCCCGTTCACCTAGATAATGGACTCGGTCTGTTTACTAAGCAACTTCAGCTGACTGAGCCCCAGCACTCACTTGATGCTCCAATGTCTGAGTGGATAATTGGGCTCCCTTTTACTATCAGAGAAAGGTTCAAATTCGGGAGGGTTCTCACCCCCTTCGATGCCTACTGTCACCTAACAGTTAGTCACCTGACACCTTTAACCTCCTCCACACAGTCTGAACACCTGCGCTAGGTGAGGGCGCCACTGCTAATCGGCCAGTTGCCCATTTCTACACCAAGCTCGAAATTGTTGTCGTCTAAAGCGTTTAAGGCCCTTTGTGCGTGATTTCTGTCCCTTGACAATTTCCCCCATTTTAAGACAACGGTCTGCACTGGATAGAAGACAATCAGGGAGCTGAAATTCTCATAATTCTCTCATTTAAATCTCCGCCTGTGTTTGCCTACTTACACAGGAGAACACATGCAATTCTATTTTGTAAATGCAAAGAGAGAAAAATGAATACACACACTAAAATGAAACAAACAAATATTGACTCCAATACGAAATCTCCACCAGCTCTGAGTACTGTGGCCCTCTATTCATCAGCATTCAGTTTTTACAGAAATCTCCCATTTCTCTCCCTTTGTTTTTACCCACAACTACAGCTACCAGTTACGTTTCCTGTCGCTAATACGCGACACTGCACTGAAATGCACGCACACACTACCCGCTTGTTCGTCTGACAACTCAGTTTGGCCTACAACTCCCTTTAGTGGGGTGATCGTCACTTAGACTGAGCTGGTCCCGTTCCCATAACGTACACCTTGCTGGTATTTCTGGGCGTGTGTCACAATGTACACAGAATCACCTGATGTCTCTTTGAATCCTGGGCCAATAGTATTCTTTCATAATTTTCTTTTGTCACTTTCTTACTGAGATGGCCTGATGTTGGCGTCGCATGTTTTGCTGACATCACCCCTTTCTGCGTCGCCTAGGCACATCGGTCTGTTTTTTCATCTGTTCCGAAGTCGAATGAGCGAGAGTTCAGCACATCCTTCTAAATCAAAAGCGATTTTGCTATGTTTCACGCCTTTCTTCTCCCCAGTGCAAGTGAGACCAAACAGTTTCTTAGTGAGCCATCGTCCCTTTGTTTTGCCCTTAAAGTGAGTTTGGTTCGTCACTGGACACGCTCCATTGCTGTGATCATTATCATTATGAATACTTACACAGCGCCAATAGAGACCAAGCTCTAAGCGCTTTACAATCCATGCTCGTTTACACAACGAGCTGCCTACCGAGGTAGTGCCGACTGAAGAGCTTTTAAAAGGGTGTGACCATTTGAGTCCTTTCCCTCCCATGACTGGTTATGCCTGACTCGCTATCCATCCGTACACCTATGATCAATCAAATACTCCAACCCACCTACCTCTCCCTTGTCCCTTTTTTTCTTCCTTTTTGTTTTTTGGCTCGGTACATTAGAGGAAGCGGGAAGGGGTGATTTTCCCATTTTGCGTCAAAGCGAAAATAACGCTTTCCTTTGTCCAGGTATTCTTTACTCCGAGATGTTTGTTAGCGTTATGTTCAGTGGTGTAAGGTCTTCCACAATCCCTCTCCTGCTGCCTTTTAATTTCCGATGATTCTGAAGCACTTGGTTTCTGTTTGTGTGTGTGTGTGTGTGTGTGTGTGTGTGTGTGTGTGTTTATAGGACCTTAACTATCGTGGCCTTGATTTTTCATCCCTGATGCCCACCCTGTGTGCAATACTGATATTGTTTGATGATGAAATGTGGCCCAGTCCCATTACTTTCTGTTTTACGTCCAATCCTTTTTCTTCACATTCTTAAACAGTTTCCGTCCCGTTCTCTATAACACCAAGGAAGCGAAACACAATCATCTCTTGTAGTGTTCCAGATCTTTTCTTCGCTCCCTCTCCGCTTCCAGTGATTTGTTCAAGCCTCTCCCTTCGTTTTCGATCTTCTGTCTCAGGGTCTCGTTCTCTTTTTGAAGACCAAAAGATGTCACTTCTCAACCCTTCAGTTTGTTGTGTAATTTTATCAGACAGTTAGGTTTCACTGTTTTCACTCACTTTGTGAATAAACTGAAATTTTTGAGAGTCAGTGTCTCTGGTTAATTTGCGATCTGTTCTGAGACAGTAAACTGATCTCCCGACTGTTCGTTACTCCCTTCAGTTGTAAATGTCTTGTTGCTGCTAGT
This sequence comes from Conus betulinus, assembly GCA_016801955.1. NCBI lineage: Eukaryota > Metazoa > Mollusca > Gastropoda > Neogastropoda > Conidae > Conus > Conus betulinus. The sequence goes on from JADBJO010000208.1 coordinate 879,243, forward strand.
CATGTCTCTTGATCTTCTACAAAATTAGCAAGGCTTTGCTGTCCGTTATTAGTTGACACTGGTCTTTAAAATGTCAAAGATCTTGATTTTTAATGTTTATTAGCACTTGATGTTTCCAGTGAACTATATCTGAGTACTCGCATCTGATGATCTTGACGTATTTTTCCTCACTTGTTGGGATGTGGCGTTTCATCACAATTCGGCAAAAGAAAAGAAGAAATTATCTGAGGATTGCGAACAGCACTTTTATCATTATATTTACATAGAAAGTAAGCTTTGCAGCACCATGTCGCGTTTGAGACAATCATACAGCTCATCGCGTGGTTTTTACAACGAACCTAAGAAAAAGAAAACCGCTTCAGCGGAGCTTTGCGATCATGCGTCCGTCTCCTTTGGTGAACAAGAGTCAAGTCTGTTCTGTGTTATTGTCATTTGCATCTGCCACCGGAAGGGCCTGGTATGATTTCTGCCCTATTTTTGCAGTCCTTGTCATATTAGTCTTGAGATTATACCTATGTATATCTGGTTGGAAATAGTTCTTGGTCTTCTTTCGATCTGGATGTGAGGCTTCTTCCTGCTTTGAAATTCAGTTCTGTGAAGTGGTCTATGGTATAGTTGCGTCAGACTTCATTGAGGTGATTCTCGATGTTTCTTATAACATTGGCCTTGATTATAATCTCCTGTGATTGCTTTGCCAGTCATGTGTCTGCTCGCTCGTTCCCCTCCCCCCCCCCCCCCCCCCCCCCCCCACCCCCCCCCCCCCCCTCCGGCAATGCATTCACATGAGCTTTTCGAAAGGGAAGCTATATGTTGCAGTACAAAGTGTAACCCCGCTACAGAATGCGTCAACATTATGGTACGAGAAGGCTGCCCACAGCACATTCGTTACTGACTTTGCGGAACAGAATGGCACTCTTCTACAGTATATCATCCTGGCTGACACCCTGTACCGGCAGTTTGCAGTCCCGTCTACTGCGGAACAAATTATCGCCATCTGATACTGCATGTTTTGGTCCGGTCAGACAGATCATTTGTATTAAGTGATCTAAGTGTGCCAGGTGGCGCAGGGAAGATGAGTTGTCTAAACGATGATGACTTGAATTCAACATCTCAAAAGACTGTCGATATCCATTATCCAGTGAACAAAGCTATGGCCAAATGAAATGCAAGGTTAGCATGGGATTGTGTAGGCGTGTCTCTCGGATCTCTCGTCCCAGAAAAAGTGAGGACACCAGCACACTGACATGGCCGAATGCAGCCTCATACTATAACATCATCACCATTGTCGTTGTCGTCATTGTCGTCGTCAGGTGAGGAGATCGTTGCATTATCAAATACATCAGATATGTCAAAGACTAAACTTACTTTCATACACGGTCACCACCAAGTGATCCACCATTACTACCATTGTAGCAACTACGTATCACTGCTGTGGGTAATAAAACAGGCATTGGTGACCATCCACATCTCCGTACTTCACCATGTAAGATTACGCCTGTGTGACAGAAAACGGCCATTTAGACTCGGCACAAAACTATGCAATCATACATGGCGACAATTCATTCCCCGGTAAACATCAATACGTGACTTGTCGGATGAAAGGAGGTCTTGGGTGATATTCGGTACCTTTCTAACTTACTGCCCCCCCCCCCCCCCCCCTCCCATGCCTTTGACATGTTTGGCAGCAACAGACGTTTCCCCTTCCCCCCTCACGCAGTCCTGTTTAAAGCTTTTTCTGAACCATGCCCAAGGTACGTTCCAGGCCCTTTAGTTCTCCCCCTACTGCTTGTCGTAAAGTGTTGTTGCTTGCGTTTACTTGTCTTCCTTTTTCTGACAACTCCTAGTATGACCAACAGAGTTGGTGTTGTCAGTGCCATTAGCAGCCATTGTTTTTTGTCCCACAGGCCCTTTTTTGCATTTCTGTACAGTGCTACCAACATGCTTGGTCAAGGTGGGCATTCAATCAAAGCCTATCAAAGTCTATATCCAGGTAGATTGTCACTGTTCTACATTTTGAGTGTTCCACTGAAGGAAACTAGCGCAGATAATTTGCCTGTTGTCTCCTTGTTGACCCTGAACTTGGGTCTATGAAAGTTTCACGTTCTAGAAACTACTGGGTAATGTTATTCATTAGCTGCTGGGCTGCTGAGCATCCTTCAGCATTTTGGAGATTAAACCATCATCTGCTAGAGTAGAACACTCGAGCAATTCCATTTCAAGCACTCTAGTGTAAACGTTTTACAAAATAGTGGGGAGCGGAGAGCCTTTGGTTTTCTTGACAGATTGTGGGTGTTCAGAGTTTCAGTCAAATCAGAAGTCCGAAACGTAGGATAACGATTCGCTCCTGCAGGGCTGCTGCGACCCCCGTCTTGTCAGTGTCGTTCTGACTTCCACCTCCTTTCCTCACCCAGCATTTGCCCTTCAGCCTCTCTTTTCACAACTGTTGAGGTGAGTCAGTCGAAAACGCAAATTGCCTCTCGTTTTCAGTACCACTGCTAATGAACTTTGAAATTGGACATCTTCAAAGTCTTTAGACTTCCCTACAAAAATATTAAGCACACAGTGACACAAATGTGCAAAAACTGCATGGAAGTCCCCCAGATGTGTGTTTTGATAAACTGCGTTTTCGCCATGATTGAAACATCTGGAATGCGTATTCCAGAAACATGTCAAAACTCCTCTTATCTCTCCAAAATATGAAGAACTCTGCGGCAAACTCATATTATGCACCCCATCATCTGCCGTTTTCGAAATCCTTTCGCGCGTTCATGTGCGGGTGCAGTGATTTTGTATCGCAAAATCTGGGGTGGGTGGAGTAGAGAGGGTGGGTGAGTTAGCACATGCGTCATTATGCCTTTGTGATGGAAAAATGATAAGGAGAAAAAGAAAGATGGGAGCGGTTGAGGTTGGGGGTGGGGATGTGGTGTCAGAGAGCAAAAGGCATGCACGCCGGCTTTTGAATGCGAGTGTATGGGCAAAAGTGCGTATTGAGTTACTGCACAGCGCTCAGAACACACACTACGAAGAACACCTATAGTTACTGACTCGTCATTCTTCTTCTTCTTCTTTAACTGATTGTGACAGACAAAAGTTTTCATTTTAGATGGAGTATTAAGTAACTGATCGTATAAAACTGTAATGGTGTTGTATGTGTGTGCGTGCGTGCGTGTGTGCGTGCGTGCGTGTGTGCGTGTGTGTGTGTCCATTGAAGTGCACATCGTGGTCATTCTGACGCTGACTGTTGTGCAGGTTCATGGCGGAAAAGATGAAGACCAATGAGGACGACGCTGAAGCCAGTACATCAACAGGGACTGGGGAGGCCAGTGCCACCACTACCTCGGGCAACAATGGGGGATTAGTATCAGGCAGTGGAGCTGGCGGCAGCTTGTCGCCTGTCCCTCCGGCCTCCCCCAACCCTACCGAGAACCTGGCTGCCAGGGCACGCATGTCCGCTGTCCTGCAGCTGTGGACGGGGCGAGGGCAGGATGACCAGTCGTGCCAAGTCACTGGACTTCACCGATGAACATTTAATGCACCATCATCTGCGTCATAAACGTAACTCACTCGTCACTGCCAGCAGTTCTGCCATTCAAGCGGCAGCAGCAACAACTGCAGCCACAGCGGCGGCAGCAGCAACAGCTTCCTGCGGCTCGTATGATGAACCTCCAAGCTTGAGCTTTGAAAGGACATCTTCTTTCGGCGCTGATGACGTGGACAACGGGCACCATAAGGTTCAGTTGGCGCCCTCTGCGAGTATGGATAATCCAATGCTGGAGCCCGTATCGCCTGTGTCATTTCGCCTGCCGCACATAGGATCGGCCCGCTACGTGCAACTGGCCGCCTCCATTCCAGAAGATACAGATGAAACAGAAGACGGCGCATGTGTTGGGGGAAAATTCAAAGTTACTGAGAAAAAGAAAGTCACGTCGTCGAACAGCTTACCTTCTACATGGGCTGACACAAAAAGCTCATCACATCCAAACGACATTCCCAAAGTCGCACCTTTAACAAAGGAAAATGTGGCAGCCTTAGTTGATGTTACCGTCGACATGACCTCTAAATCTACAGATAATGACACCACAAAGAGGGTGAGTAATTCTAATGGCAAAACCTCTGCAGACAACAAATATGTCAGCATGGGCACTGACTCGCTGTTGGTTCCCACTAAACCACGGCCATTGCAGCGGCAGTTGTCCCAGGACATGGACAGACAGTGTGATCAACGCCTGTCCAGAGCGTCAAGTCTGGCCACTGAGGACTCAGACACCCCTCTGCAGGGCCCCATCATCGCGGACATTCATTAAATAGGTCTATGGCTCTGACGTCAATGACTTGCACCACCATTTTGGTCACTGGCAAAGAAACATGCCTGGAATGTCTTCAATCCACCATTGTGAAAGCTGCTACATTCTCATAGCACAGATTCAATCATTTTTGTTTTCTCCCGTGCAGCAAAGTTTTTGCATTTTGTCATGATTTGAACATGAAACGTTCGATGCATTCCTCGATAGGTATAAAACTACCACCTAACTTCAAAGAGGCATGGCTCATACATGAGAAAGCAGCCACTTCGCGAAGGAACATTTGATCAAACTCCGTTATACACAGAGAATATTGCTTTAGAGAAGAGGTTCCAGTAGAAAGTTTCCTCTTTAACGGACAATTCTCTTCGAACTTGTTTGTCTATATTTGGATGGTTACACATATTCCCTGACTATGTTGTAATTTTCTTTTTAAGTGTAAGCGCGCTTTACTTACCATCTGTATGACTGCAGGCTTTTATTCCTTTCATTGTGCAGTGTTAGTAGGGTGTTGTCTGATAGGTCCCTGTTGCTAGCTGTCGACGGCAGATAGGATTTTGCTGGTTAGTTATTTGTCAGAACTAATTACTTTGAAGCCGCCTGACAATTAGTGTTGTCCTACACTCCCAAAGACAGTAGCCAGGCAAATCATCAGTGACACCAGTAAAGCTTGGTGCGCTACCGATAGTTTTGATTATGACATTCCTAGTTCATCCCTATCATATGCAGGCATGAAAAAATGAGGTCGGTATCTGGATGTATATATGCACAGGCATGTACATAGTTAGCCAAAAACAATTAAAGCGTCAGTACAAATAAACGTCAATACTAAATGACAGAAAGGAGCCAGGAACAATAAATTGACACAACCGTCGTTGTCTTTGTGGCAGTGTGAGCTTTCACATCGTTCATAATCTGCTCTCTGATCGAACTCCTTTGTACGAAGAGAGCAGATCTATTGACTGAAACTGTTTCTAAGCTCACTTGTTACGACGAGTTGTCTTGAGTGATATTTCCCACGTGAACGACAGTGGTTTCGTCATGTTGTTTGTTGTTGTTGTGCTTTTTACCTGTTTCATATGCTCAAAATGATTCTGATAGCTGGCTTTAATAATTGCTGCTTCTGTACGGTGTAAACTGAGAGGGATTGTTTCTAATTACGACTTGAAGTGTTTCCATGTGCATGAATTCTGCGCTTTAGAAGTCGACTGTATTGAAGTTCCAGACACCTACGATGAACTGTTGTGAACTGTTCCACACAGCCATACGATGAATTGTTCGACACAGTCATACGATAAATCGTTGGACTGAGACAATGTTGAGATCGTAGTATGCGCCGACATTGAAACGATTTTGCGCGGTTTCATGCAGACAGTAGACATGCACCCCATATAGTCACCTAGCCCCGTTTAAATTGGAAAGAAATTATATTTTACATGTTTAAATGTGATGATATGTTATATAAATTGTTGTGAAATATTCAAATGTATTCTTTCTTGAAGTGAAACAATGTGCACTTTTATAGGACCAGTCCTAGTAGAACGGTTTTAGACCCGACGATGTCAGACAAGCTATGTTTTGCAACTTTACTTACAAAGCACACTTCAGTTACTATTAAGTGAAAGATTTTAGAGCATGACCTCGCATTTTACGGATTTTGTTAATGCATTGACGTTTGTTAGTCATTCTGTAGCTCACATTCCAAAGTTATTTTTCGACGTCGACTTAATCAGCACCAGGATAGTCCCAATTAATTTTCTGAGGGGGAGAATCGATGACAGTAAGGGTGCGGGTGGGTTTGACAACAAAATGGGATGGAGTGAAAATGGAACGTACTGGGCAGTTAGATATGGAGGGTCTCACTCACAGGTTTTTCGTTTGCTTGTTTTTGTTTTTGTTTTTATTTGTATTTGGAGGAAGACATTCACAAGAGGTAATTCAAAAGTCTTGTAGATCAATACTCTGGACAAAATGTCTAGTTCAGTTTATACTTTTGAAGGCTGTGTTAATACAGTTACTGCCACCTCAGACAAAAGTCTTTTTGTTCTCTGTGTTCGAAATGACGACTTCTCCAAAGTCCTGTATTGGCTGACAATTTGTCCCGGTTTTTAAATTTGAAGCATAAATCAAAGTGATACGTCGTCTGGAAATGCAAGGACGGGATAAGGAGAGACTCTGAACGGTCGTTTACATGGGCCACATTCCATTTGCTGCAGTAAGGACTAGGCCACATTCCATTTGCTGCAGTAAGGACTAGATTCAAATTGGGCTTTTGGCCTGTGTAGATGCTAACTAAAAAAGCGGACTGTGTTACTCGATCAAAGCATGTTTTGTACGTGTTGTACTTTGCATTATCTAAACGTTCGAGGCAAAAAACACCAGCCACGGGCAGAGCAAATAGAGGACAGTCAATTTCAACATCAATCAACATACCTTTTGTCTTCAGTATCCACTTCTGTGTATTGTGTAAATCCTCTGTTCTGTTTCTTGTAAAAGGGAACCCAAGATGCATCTCATGTACCATCACACATTCACGTAGAGCCTTTGGGGTTAGAGGTCTTTAGCAGTGGCTGCAAACAAATACCAGTTCACTTCTTCAGCCTGGAATCCACCCTTGTCTGCCTTCATAAACTGGTCGGCTTTTCTGTAGACATGCTGCACATTTAGCTGGGTTGTTAGGTTGGCTGGTTGGTTTGGGACACATCTGGACACCCAGACTGCTACAGATCAGTTTCTTCACCTTTTAAATGAGCAGTTCAATCCATAAATGATCCACCATGACATCCTAATCTAATCATAATCAGTATGAATTTTAATCGGACTGTCTCCACGTTTCAGCTAGTAGACACTTCATTCAAAAGCTATACGTCGAAATCTTTTCTCAATACACGATTCTTTACATAACAGACACAGCACTTTGAAATAACGTTAAAATCTGCGCTGAAGTGGGCTATGAAAAGTGAAAACATAATTGAAAAATCTTTTAGATCATTCCATCCCTGTGAGGGCTTATTCATTTTTACACATCGTGTTTCCCTCATGATATCAACCGTATAGTGCGAGCGAGCGTCTCCTTCTTCATCGATTTAGGACAAACGATCATTAGCTGATTTATTATAGCATTGCTTGAGAAAAAAAAAAGAAGAGTAAAAGAAAAGATAGACTAACCGTCAGACAGAGCTTTATCAATGGGCCCCAGCAAATTGCCGAATCCTACCAGAACGTCATCCTCTAGTTTGTTTGTTAGGAGATATCCGTTGTAACCACGAACGTTAAAATAAAGGGATTGCGGCACTCCTAACTCTCGTTGTAGGGAGAGCTGAAGCCACTGCACGCAGTTATGTCCCCTGCTTAGTTTCCCCGCCAGCTCGCTGTGGCCACTGAGAGGAAGAGAGCATACTTTGCTGTGTGTAGCGATAAATTGCTCCAGAAAGTGCAATATGGAGGACAGAGACAGTGGAATCAGTTTTCATAAGTGAGTGCAAAGGTTGTTTCTTCACACACCACACACAACTGAGCATATGGCAGAACTGTACCGAGGGGGTTACTAAGCAGGGGACCTAACTCTTAATCTGTGGCTTCAAAGATTGTCTCTCTTGAGCAGTCTATCTTTTTCTATGTCTGTGGTTGTAACTGGACCTGTTCCAGGCACAGACGAAAAAGATAGACTGCTCAAGAGAGAGACAATCTTTGAAGCCGCAGGCTAAGAGTTAGGTCCCTGCTTAGTAACCCCTCGGTACAGTTCTGCCATATGCTCAGTTGTTGACTGTAGCTCAGTAACTTGGAAGAGAACACGGTTCTACGGTGCCTGGACCTGGATTCTGCCCGCGGTGTGTGTGCGTGTGTGTGTGTGAAAAGAATTCGTATATATTTGCTACATCAGAGTTTCACAAAAAGATCTCATTATTTTCGACAGAACCCAAGGCATTGTGTGTGTGTGTGTGTGCACACGCGCGCGCGCGCACACGCGCATTGTGTGTGCGTGTGTGTGTGTGTGTGTGTGCGTGCGTGCATGTGAGTGTACATATGTGTGTGTGTGTGTGTGTGTGTGTGTGTGTGTGTGTGTGTGTGTCCTGCCGCCACTCAGTTGCCTGTTACCGGTAAAGTCTTACAGTTTTTCAGCAGACAATAAGCACCCCCCCCCCCCCCCCCCCCCCCCCCCCCCCCCTCTCCCTCTCTGTGCTTACGTTCACTGTGTAGGCGGATATTGACATAGATCAGAAAGCATACACGAGGATAGAGTCAAAGAGTCTAATTGTCATAAGTTCATTGGTGCTTGACCAGTATCAGTTTTGGAACCTGTTTTCGGATTTTGATCCCTGTCTACACATCAGTTTCTGCGTTTGCCAGATGGTGGAAGATGATATTTGTGTAGCTGAATGAAATGGTCTTAATGAGCTCTTCAAAGGGGTGTACTTGTCTCTCCTCATGTTCTGGAGCCATTTCTGCAGAAGTTCTGGCTGCCTCAGGGGGAATCTGAAAATGTTAGGTGAAGTGAGGGTTCCAAAGATACAAGTGCAAGAAAAATATTCTTGTAATCAGCAATTCATCACATCAGTTTGATAACATGTTAAGTTGTGAATAACCAAATGTACAGTGCCAGAGAGCACACACACACACACACACACACACACACACACACACACACACACACACACACACACACACACACACCACGAATATGAAAGGATTGAAAGGATGCGAGCATTGCCAGGTGTGTCTACGAATTCTTGGAAGCTATCTTGTCTACGAAATCGGGGAAACTATTTTTGAGCTAGAGAATCACAATGCCACTCTTGTAATTTCCGGCCACAACGTGGCCTTTTTCAAGAGAAAAAAAAAAACAAAACAATGCATTTGAAAAAGGCCACATGGCCGAAAATTAGACGAGTGGCATTGTGATTTTATACTGTTTTCTTCTTTTTGGAAGACTGTTGCTTTTATTTTAGATCTACTCTCTGTTTTGCTTTGGATCTCGTGACCGCCCGATATTGAGCTTAATACACATAAAAAGGTGAGTTGAAAACAATGGATAAACTAAATAAAGTGAAGAAACAACCTTTGCACTCACTTATGAAAACTGATTCCACTGAAAACAATGGATAACTAAATAAAGTGAAGAAGAAACAACCTTTGCACTCACTTATGAAAACTGATTCCACTGTCTCCGTCCTTATTGCACTTTCTGGAGCAATTTATCGCCGCTCAGCAAGGCATGTTCTCTTCCTCTCAGTGGCCGCATCGAGCCGACGGGGAAACTAAGCAGGGGACATAACTGCGTGCAGTGGCTTCAGCTCTCCCTACGAGAGTTAGGAGTGTCGCAATCCCTTTATTTTAACATTCATGGTTTCAGGGATCACCATTTCCTATTCGCTTCGAAGCTAGCAAGGCCAGTGAAATATTCCAGTAACACATCTAATCAGCAACACACATCAAATCAGCAACACATCAAATCTCGTCACTTGCACTTTCTCAGGGCTTAATATTGTAATGTTTTTATTTATGTTTCATTATAACTCTCCACCTTTATAAATTCTTCGTATGTAGAATTTAAACCAGTGTACTATGGGTCCACTAGGTTATACCTACATGTGAAGAGTTACAAAGACGGAGAGTGTAGAAATTGTAACAAAAGTATTTTTCAATAGCTCGATCATAGTGATCTAAAAATCGTCTAGGATAGTTAATCAGTGAACGAAAATATAAGCTATACACAATGTATAGATAGATAGATGGATGGGATAGAGAGACGAATGGATAGATACACAGAAAGACAGGCAGATAGATAGACCGACCGATGGATGGACAGGTGTTTACAAATACAGAGCTCTCTATTTTCGGTGATTTTTTTTTTTTTTTTTTTTTTTTTTTGAACTCATAAAATAAATTGATATGATCACCCAAGAATTTCTTAGCGTCAAAGCCTTTCCAATCGTAAAAAGATGGAATACCACTACCAGACTTTTTACAAATACCAGTCTGTAATGTATGAAGAATGAAGGGAAGATGCAAGCTTTCTCATTTCAGCAATTTTTGGCGCACATGTATAAATAAGTGAGTCTGTGTGATCATGCAGTTTCAGATGCAGTATCAAATATAGAACTACTGTTAGCCACATATACATATATCTTCCTAAATATAACACAGTCGAAATATATACAAGTCTATCACTGATAGTGAATATCAAGTAATATATCACACTCGAAATATATACAAGTCTATCACTGATAGTGAATATCAAGTAAGTGTAAGCGGAAAGAAATCTTTACAAAATGGTGACAATACATCTTTAATAGAACACTGTTCTAAAAATGACAGAAAGACAGTGGTGGTCATGGAAAAAGTCTTGTATGGATTCATCAAATAAACAAGGACTGGAAACAAACCATCTGCTGAAAGTTGGTCAAAACCTTTAAATCGGGACAGTACGCGTGCTGTAAACATACCTGCCACAAACACACACCCCACCCCCCCCCCCCCCCCGTGTGTGTGTGTGTGTGTGTGTGTGTGTGTGTGTGTGTGTGTGCGTGGTTGGCAGCGTTGGGAACAGGTTCCGGAGGGGGGGGGGGGGGTAATGATGAAGATTAGGAATTCGGAAGGAAAGACGCATGGGCTTGATGAAGGACGCGTGTGTGTAAGAGTGTGCGTACGCGCGCGCGCACCTGTGTGTGGAGACGAATGTATGTATGTGTAACATGTATGAGTATTCTATGTGTGTGTGTGTGGGGGGGGGGGGATACAGTAGTGTAGTGTGTGTGTGCGTGCGCGTCTGTGTGTGTGTGCGAGAGAGAGAGAGAGAGAGAAAGGGAGAGAGAGAATCTGTGAGTGGGCTTGCTTCGGTCCTTTTTAGCACTTCACATTATCTTCATTGAAAGAATGGGAAGGTGGGAAACCTGACGGGAGAATCTAGTTGGTGATGCATCCGCTAAGAACAAAACAAACAAGACCTGACGTCTCTTCTAAAATACTTGCTATTGTGATGTGAATTCAAGACATGTGAATCGAGATAAGTGCAATGCCTCTCTTATTTCCTATTGTACCATGGTGTGTCTTTCATTTTCTGCCTTTCAATGTGAAAAGACATAATCTTTGAAGGTGAAAAGAAGTGGCAACACATGGTAGATGACAAGATATTTGGGACATTACTTATTTGGGAGATGACTAGATAGTTGTTGTCTTGCTGCCACTTTTTTATGCCACAGTTGATGCAAGAGAAAATTCCGCGAAAGGCTCTCACACACACACACACACACACACACACACACACACACACACACACACACACACACACACACACATGCATGCATGCACACACGCATGCGTACACATTATAGCGGCAGACGCATGGAGACAACATGACCCTAGAATACACGTGTCAATTACAAAATGGCCTGGATCATAATAAATGTTTTCTTATGTACTACGTTTACACCAGAATTTTTGCTGGCATCCTTGACCCCTAACAGCCCATGCGCTTTGAACCAACCGTCCTGGACAGAGAGATCAAGGCAATGAAGACCAGTCCAAAGAACTAGGCTGCAAAAATGGACACATGCAGGGAGGAAGAGACGACAGACAGGCAGGCAGGCAGGCAGGCAGGCAGGCAGGCAGGCAGGCAAGCAGGCAGGCAGGCAGGCAGGCAGACAGACAGACAAATGACAGTGACAATGAGAAAAACTTAAATGACAACAGCTTAGTATCCCTTACGTCATAGGATCACTACAGCGTCTCATACAAATTATGAAGAAACTGATTAGTTCAATAGTTCTCATTCAAATACAAATATGAAGAAAAAAAATCCTGATTAGCTCAGTAGTTCTGATTCAGCAAATAAACATGCCAACCTTTGATTAATCCGCAAACATTCGTCTACCGAAAAACAAACAAACAGAAGAAATCAACAAGTGGACATACCAACTATTCTCAGTATGAAACTAAAACATTGCTGGGCGGAAGGAATCATACAAATGTCACATCAGGGATCCGCCAACATTACCGTAGACAATACGCATATTAAGAACATTTTTAACCCTGGATTTTTAGAATAATTGTATACAATTTAGCAATAAACTTAGCGGAGATTTCATAAGCTCCTCGTTGTTAAGCGTCAAAATTTCGGATACTCTTTGACTATTAACAACAGGCACTTGAAACAATTTACTTTTTTTTTTCTTTTTTTTTTTTTTTTTGCAAACATCGTCGTAAACTTTGCATTCAAAAAGAAAATTATGTTCGCTTTCAAATGCATTTGATTCACAGACTTTGCATATCTTTTTAGTTTATGATCCGGGTATAGACTAAACTCTGCTTCCATTTAGACCTGTGGTCCTTGTCCTAAATCTAGCAAGCATATCTCTATGCCACTTATGTGTAATAACCAATGAATACTTTTCTAGGTGCAAATTACCATTAAATTCAAGAAACCAGTCATACTTCTCCTTCCCTTCCATACTCGAATGCCAGTTTATTTGAATGTGCATATGAATCTATTTTTTAAGTTCTGAAATAAACATAACCTGGACAGTGGTAGTTATAGCAACCTTAACCAATATTTCATGCACTTTACTGGTGCTCATAGAGAAAGTGGATATCTGCTTGACTCTCCATATATCATTTTGTAAGAGGAATGTAACAGAACGTTCATGAAGCGTTTAACAGCAAATGTATGAACTTTTTCCATAAGTTAGTTTTTAGATAAACCCCATACTTCTGATGCAGAATTTAGCATAGGTTCAATTTGTGAATCAAAAAGTTTCCAGAATGTAGATGGCTCGATCGATTTCATTGTTCTTTCTTTCCCTTCTTGAGGTTTTTCCTTCTTGAAGGTTTCCCATTTCTTTCCCTTCTTGAAGGTTTCTAACCATCCCACACGAAAACTTAACTTAGTTGTAAATATCATTCCCAAGTATTTGAAATTGTTAGTTACTTTTACTTCTATTCATCCATAGAACCATTTTTCATGTCTGGAAAGATAACCGCCCATTCTGAAAAGTATGGCAATTTGTTTTTCAAAATTAACTGTTGGTTCCATTCTATCTGCTTCCTTTTTTAAAAAGTTTAATTGAAGACCAACAACTGTATCAGAAATGAGAATGACGTCATACGCCAATAGCATTGGGAAAATATTGACAGCGTTCAGGATCATCTGTATACCATGTTTTCCCATTTTGCTCATTTCTATTGCTGCAAAATCATTGATGAAGAATTTAAAAGTTGGGGCTCAATAAACATCCTTGTTCGACACCTCGAGGGCAATTAGATATTTCTGAATACATACCATTATCACGAACACAAGACAGTACAGAATCATAGATTCCTTTCAGAACTTTGTACATTTTCCCATTAAAACTTTCTTCAGTTCTTTCCCTTGAATTTCGATCACCGGTGATCGACGGATTTCTTCCCCGAATTATGGTATTTAAAACAACATTTTTGCTATCTGAAGCAATATATCGTCTAAAAAACCAAAATAGACACATTCATCACAAAAATATTATTATTTTAGAAATGACGTGCAGAGTGTTACGAAAAAAAAGAACATCCCTCATGCAAAATGCAAAATCTCTCAAAAACTGTTGAGGGTTTTAATGTCCGTTTTTTTTTTAAAAAGACGTTCCACAGGACATTTCGGTTAACAGAATCAAAGGCTTTCTTGAAGTCTGCAAAAGCAACATACAATTCAGTGTTTTGAAGATGTTTTTTGCACCATCGTGTATAATGAGGAAAAAAATGTGATCGACTGAACTGTAGTTTCTTCTGAAGCCTGCCTGTTCTTCAATTATTTTTGCTCTATTTTTAGACCAGACGCTTAATCTTTTGTTCAATATATGTATATCAATTTTACTGATAACATTTGTTAGAGCTATTCCTCTACTATTATCTGGATTTTTTTATCTCCCATTTTATGAATTGTAACAATCATTGATTTCGACTATTCTCTTGAAAATATCCCTTTGTCAAAAAAAAATAATAATAATAATAACTAAAAGTTGCAAGAAAACAAGGTGCAAAGCATATAAACGTACTCCCAGTTTATCTTGAATATGTGTGTCCAAACCGCTTATAAATCGGCCAAGTACTTTCTGAAATGTTCCATAAAGAGGAAGCCCCGTTTTGAGCCGTTATAGCCATTAGTAACGGCTATTCTGGTAAAATAAAACATCGGGCATCATCCGTGACCCATAATGAACAAATGTTCAGAAAGATCGGCCCTGACGTTTTGTCTGGAGCGAGTGGAACACATTTGACCACGGACAGACACACAGACAGACAGACACACAGACAGCATTTTTTCGTTCCATTGTAAAGTACTCCCCGTTCTATAAGACCTGAGAGTACAATCAGTCAAAGCTGAATTGGCGTGTATAAATATTTCACTTACAACTTTATCGGGCCCAGTGCACTTTTTCCACATTTCAGTTTATCGATGCCATTCATAATTTCCTGCTTGGTGATATGTTCATTAAATAGCGGCTCTGAATGTCTTCCTCAAATAGCTCACCTGCTTCCATTTCGTCATGATCACAACTATCAAAATTGTTAAACATCTTGAAGAAGTGGTCGTACCATTGTTGACTGTTGATTTCATTCCATGTTATGCTTTTCTTAATAGTAGTCCTTACTGTTGGCCAAAACGTTTCGGATCATTAACTGACTTTTTCGCTGCGTTGATTTTGTTC
>JADBJO010000208.1:899222-904222 GCA_016801955.1 Conus betulinus
TCATTGGACTCATTTTGATGCCTTGGGATAACATATAGAATAGACTGTTACGCGCTTATAGCGACATCCTAAATTATCTGTTTGAATTTCAGAATGCTCCACCTTAGCTAAAAGTTCAGAATTTTTCTTTGACAGCTCCATTTTTTTTCCTTTCTGAAAGACCCCACCGTCTTACGCAGATCATTAACCCCGCTATATAGAGGAGTAAACTGGTCCCGAAGGTCCTTTAGATTCTGTACAAGTCAACAAATTTATAGTCCATCTTGTTCATCACGTCAGCGATGGTTGGCTGCGGTGGTGATGTCGTCTGCGTCGGTACGGTCCGTGCTGTTCCTGCGTCCTGCAGTGGCCCTCGGGCTGTTCACGTTCAACTGCCGAAGGCTGTTGAGTCCAGGCTTCTGTTCGATGTCTCGGCACCGTAAAAGCAAACTGCCCCAGAACATCAGCGAGGCGAGCTTTAGATGACACCGGCAGCTTTGGTTCGTAGTGTCAGGGTGGCGAACCTCATGGCAGTCTTTTTCGACTCCCTCCTCAAATTAAAGCGATAAATGTGGCAAAAAGGAGCCACGTGACGCCCTATAGACAAGAGGGGCTGAAGGCATGCCAACAGGATGACCTGATGGCTTAAATACAAGTGCAACTCAACGTCAGTCCTTCATTATAGACAAAAACAATGGGACGATGTAAACTGTCCTGCACTCTTCCGCGACATCCCTCCCCTGTTAGCCTACGTGAAAGACTGAGAGAGAGAGAGAGAGAGAGAGAGAGAGAGAGAGAGAGAGAGAGAGAGAGAGAGAGATTAGTCACGTTTCAAGAGTATCTAACTCCACGGATCTTAAACATTTTCGATTTTTAGCAAGATCAGGTGGCAGCGATGGCCAGGGCAGTAGAAACATGTTGTTCTGTTGAGAACGTGTTATGGTCACGCAGTGAGAAGATAGACATTAAGTTACTTGCTGTAACAATTGCAGCGTGTGTGTGTTTTTTTTTTAACGGAAAACGGTGCAATGTAACCCCAGAGTACAAACGTGTTCGTTTCACCGTTTAAAGGACCGTTAAAGAAATGCAGCTGGGTGTGGGGTCGTGAAAGAGCCTCTCTATACTGTCCGGCTGTCCCCATTCCATCTGTCCACCTCATGAACACCGGAGTTGGCATACTTCTCTCCAGCTGGACTCACACTTGCTGTCGGCCATCAGCCTGCGATGGGGTGATGTGCCGATGAGCCTGTTGTAGACGATGATGTCGTTCTGGTAAAATAGCGCTTCGAAAAAACGGATTTTCTCAACGTAACTCTGCAATATAAGGAGTCGGTGTCTTGCAATATCAGAGATGACAACTTGCACAGATGTTACAGCTTATGGGAGAATAGAGCTGCATGAATGACATGGCCAACAAGCACCGATGCCTGTTGCTAATTCCGTTGTTGTAACTGCGCAGTGGTAGCGTAATATCGACACAGGCTCCGAAAATGGTATAGCACGCTGATTCTTTTTCATCAAGGCATGATTTACAAAAGAACGGTGTGGCAATGATATCTGACAGTCTGACACATTTAATATTGACTCAACGCCAGACTGTCGATTGCGTTCGAAAAGAAATATTGCCCAAATTTTCTGCCTAGTTATTTGGTACACGGTTGTGCAGGTCAATTTTAGTCATAGCTCTTTTCAGGTTTACTGTACATTCCAGTTCCAGACAGAAATAATGCGAATTGAGATCCTTGCAAAACAGTACAAGTTTAAGTGATTCCTTTCTTGATGATGGCATTGGGGGTTAGGGGGGTTAGAAGTTCAGCTGACCCACTTGCCAAAATAGCTCAGTTGGTAGAGCGCCTGACTCGTAATCTTGGTGATCCTGGGGTTGCGGGGTTCGAACCTCCGCCGGGACGTTTCGGTACAGGGGGATTTTTCCCTCGGAGTTAACATTGGTTCTGACTCCATTTCCCACACAGTCCTTCGAATGAGACTATAAACCGAGGTTCCGTGTGTGAACGCACGCATAACACCTTGCACACACGTAAAATCCCATCACCAACATTCGAAGAGTAGGCTAGTTTGGCCGTTGGTATGGATGACACGTTACACATAGCAAGCACCCTGAGTGAGAAATGGAAAGAATGAAGGAAGTAAGAAAATGAGTGATCGATATTGAACGATACTGACTGGATGACACGGGAAACGACTGAATGAAGCGCCAGCTGGCAGCTCTTCAGTCGGCACTACCCAGGTAGGCAGCCCGTTGTGTAAACGAGTGTTGATTGTAAAGCGCTTAGAGCTTGGTCTCCAACCGAGAATAGGCACTATATAAGACCCGACAATTTCAAATATTCGTTCACGTATTTAAGATCGGCCTCAACGTGTCCCCCACCCAGACAGTCTGCCCCCCCCCCCCCCCCCCCCCCCCCCCCCCCCCCCCCCCCCCCCCCACCTCCTCTTGTTTTCCTGCCAGGAGTGTTTCTTCATAATGACTTCCATCCAGCAGATGACTCCCCTCTCGCCCACTTCTTTTTTGTTCATGTTTTTTTCTCTCCAAATATACCCATCCGTCGATTCTTTTACCTTTTGAGGCATATTGTTTGATATATATATATATATATATATATATATATATATATATATATATATATATATATATATATATATGTACTGAATTATAAACAAAGCTTGCTCTTATGTCTTAGATCATGTCGGTTACTGATCCTTGAAATTTATTAATTTATTGTATATATTTATGTATACATATATATATATATGTATATGTATATATAGAATACCACTAAAATGCCTAATAAAATTCTTAAAGTGCTCACTCTGAAATTGCTGCTAATAAACACACAGACATAACAGGGTCCGAAATGGAAATCATTCTTCACACCAAGAAAACTTTACTCTACAGCAGAAATCAAACATGGATCAAGAAAACGAATAAAAACTCAACATTTGATGTGACCATGGGATCGTACGACGGTGCCGAAACATGCGAACTGGTCGGACTGTTTATGCTATCCAACATCCAAAAAAACACTCGGAAAGCAAGTCGGACTGTACAGAGACGACGGCCTTGCCCCGCTAAACAACAATCCAAGAACCATCGAAAAAACAAGAAAAAAGAACTATGCAAAATTTTCCAAAACCATAAGTTAAAAATCACCATCGAAGCAAACAAAAAAGGTAGTGAACTACTTAGACATAACACTTGACCTGAACAACCACATATATAAACCATACAAGAAACCTAATGACACACCCATTTATGTAAACATCAATAGCAACCACCCACCATCTATACTAAAAACCATACCCCATGGCATAAACAAGAGATTATCTAATCTGTCACATAATGAAAGAGTATTCAACAACGCAGCAGCAGAATACCAAGAGGCATTGCAAAAAAGTGGTTACAGCTACAAACTACAATACAACCCAGACAACAACATGAACAAAAACAAAAAAAGCAGGAAAAGGAAAATCACATGGTACAACCCTCCATATGATGGACGAGTAAAAACAAACGTAGGGAAAGAATTTTTCAAAATTTTGACAGCATCCTTCCCAAAAGAACACAACTTGTCCAAAATATTCAACAAGAATACCATCAAACTATCATATTCATGCATGTCTAACCTTAAAAATATAATTGATTCATCCAACAAAATGAAAAGCAACACAGCAAAGAAGGGTGAAGAAAGGAAATCCTGCAATTGTACTAAAAAAAAAAGAACAGTGTCCCTTAAGCAACAAATGCCTCTATAACAACATTGTATACCAGCCACTGTGACATCAGAAAATGAAAAAGAAACATACATAGGGATCACTGAAAATCACTTCAAAACCAGATATGCAAAATCATAAACAGTCATTCAACAAAGAAAAATACAAAAAACCAAACAGAACTGAGCAAATATATTTGGAGACTTAAAGACAAAAAAAATAAACTATAACATATCCTGGAAAATCATAAAAAGGGCATCACCATACAATAACATTTCAAAAAGATGCAACCTATGTTCAACAGAAAAATGGTTAATACTATGCAAACCATACTTAGCAACCCTAAATACTAAAGTAGAAATAGTAAACAACTGCAGGCACAAAACACGCCACAATGATTTGGGACGCAATCCAAAGAGCAAAAACAGAAAAGAGAAACCTGGGCGTAGTGTGGCTTGATCTGGCAAACGCATATGGATCTGTACCCTATGAGATGATACAGTTGGCTCTTGAGATATAGCACGTGCCAAAGAACATCCGCGACATGCTCAAGAAGTACTCCAATGGCTTCTCAGTGCGGTTCTCTACCAAGGAGTACACAACAGATTGGATCAACTTGGAAGTGGGCATTGCAATGGGCTGTGCAATTATCCAATACTGTTCGTGTTGGCAATGGAAGTCATCTTGAAAGCAGCAACAAGCAACGCAAGACAAACAGACTTTGGCGATGGATACAAGATGCCCCCTCTCAAGGCCTTCATGGATGACACTACAGTGATTTCATCCAGAGAAGACGAGACACGTCATGTGCTTGAGAGGCTGGATGACATAGTTGCCTCATCCAGAATGAAGTTCAAGCCAAAGAAATCACGGAGTCTCTCACTGAGGAAAGGAAAAGTGGCCGAATCTGTGGTCTTCAGTGTTGCCAACCAGCCATTCCAATAGTTACAGAAGAGCCAGTCAAGAGCCTTGGAAGATGGTATGATGATACGCTGAAAGACACACAAAGAGCAAAAGAAACCAAACAGATGTCGGAAGAAGGCTCGGAGACCATTGACCAGTGTGGGCTCCCTGGCAAATACAGGTCTGGTGTCTGCAGTTCATGCTGATACCAAAGCTCCTATGGCCTCTGATGATATACGACATCTGCACCAGCATAGTGGAGGCAATGCATCCAAAATCAACAAGTTCACAAGGAAATAGCTTGGTGTCCCACCCTGTCTGACTGACATAGCATTGTACTGTCGCCAAGCAAAGCTGAAACTACCACTGAAATCCATCCTGGAGGA